>PITA01002076.1:0-172455 GCA_004023965.1 Spilogale gracilis | reverse complement strand
TATAGTCCTTTATATACAAAGAGGCACACTGTAAATATATTGATTACTGGATGAAAATACATTTAGTCTTGACAGTTTTAAAGACACTGGTGGGTATCTCTTGGGGTAGCAACCCTGATTTCTAACCTTTTTTGGTGGGTGGGTGGAAGTTAGAATTCTCTTTAAGAATGAGAAGCAAATGATAACATTGTCTCTCCCAGATGCAACTATGCACATTGTTTTCCAAAGTTTACAGTTCTCCTAAAGCCCCTCTATGTCACAAAACTGTAAAGAGAAATCACTCTCCTGGAGTAAACACAGATGCACCAAAATTTTGATTTATGAATGTGTGTAAGCTATATTTATTATTTTCTATAAAGCTTGGGAAAAGGACTCTTATGTGCTTAAGTTAATACTTGGGTTCCCCCCGCAAGGGGATTATGTATATGTACTTGTATCTTCAGGTCTATTTTATGCAGCAGAGAATTTCCATGATGAAGCTAAGTCCTTGTAGCAATCCTCTCTTCTCTCAACAAATACCCAACCAAATGTCATGTGAAAAATGTAAACAGGGACCTGGTTGTTGTACTATTTTTTTTCCTCTAGATGGAAAAGAAAGCTATTTCTTTTCAAGGAAGAGTCTTTTTTCTTTTCAGACAAACCATCTAAAAAGAACTATAAAGTCACACAGGTAATGGGTTTCAATAAATAATTCTCATGATGACAGAACATTTAAGGAATTGATATATGTGTCCTCTCCTATTTAATAGCCAAAATCTTCAAGGACCTTTTCCTAATTCCAAGGGGAAGTCGATGACAGAAAAAGTGAAGAGCTTAAGAAAGGGCCAGGAAGCTCTTATAATTAAAGGTGTCTTGGTCAAGGAGCAAAACATAGTAATTTAGATATGCAAGTGATAAGGGGACTTTGATAAGGATATGTGGGGGGGGGTATTGAAGAGAAATGAAGACTGTGAATATGACCTACTTAGCGTAAAGAAACAAAAAGGACAGGATAATATCTGAGCATATTTTTCTTTTATATGTATAAAATAGTTCCTGGAAAATGGTTCCCTAATAATCAGCATACCACATTTCTGGGAAAATCTAGTAAAAGAGGTTTTGTATAAATTTAAACTCAAAGCAATGAAAAGAATACAGTAATCCTGAAAATACCGATAATTTCAAGCAACGAACCAAATGTGCCGCAATTATTTTCAAATAATGCACAGTAGTGAATTATTCAAATTGGAGATGTCTCGTGACTTAAAGAATTAGATTGTCTAATATGATCCCCAACAAAGCACATTTTGTTGCTTTGTCAATGTCCCTAATACCTCAGGCCAACTAATGTAGAATTATTAGGCATGTTTGCATTGGGTTAGACTCTTAGAGCCAGATGGAGCTTATGAGAAGCTTTAAGTGTTGTGCCTGGGAGTGAATGAATTTGTGTGTTTATGTGTGCGTGTGTTTATGAGTTAGGTCCAAAAATAAGAAACAGAGATATTATGAATGCCTACAAGTTTCCGTGATCTATGAGACAATGATGCTAATAGCAAATTCACTTTTTAAAAATGAAGTAACCTTAGTAATGAGTGATTTAGGGATATTCTCTTTGTAGTGGCCAAAGAGAAGAAAGAGAAAAAGTTGAAAAGAATATAAAACATCAGGAGGTCTGTATAATTAATCAGCAATCCTACAAAGTATGCCATAAATTAGAGCTACAATTATACCACTGTGCTTGGAAAATAGGAAAGTGGATTTTTGTATATAAGCATGCAGGTTTATTTTTTAATATCTATCCCTAGCATCATGTAAAGTGCACTTTAGGAAATGTGGCTTTGAGAGTTAATACTTTCATCGCTGCTATTTACAACCTAATTTGCAAGTTTTTACTGCATCTTAATAGTTATATTGCAGTTAAGAAAGAAATATCTTGCCATCCTTGAAGTTCCTTGTCAAGAAAGAAAAGTTTAAAAGTCATTGGATAATAAATGCTCAATGGATGCTAAAATTCGCTATGAACCATTTTCCGTTTATGAAATTAAGTCTAAAATCTACTTGTAAAATACAAGTTGGTTCCTTTGCAATTTTCAGCTCTGTTTCTTTCTAAAGGCAGCATACTCTTAGGTATACACTGCTACTGAATTATTTATTCCAAAGGTTCTGGAATTCCTCATTGTCTTTGCGTCATATGTAGAGATTTATATAGTCTGGGGGAAATGTTTGGTGAATATAAATTACAACATGCTTATTAGCTTCCCTGCCAGCTTATGTTACACCACTGTATTAATTCCAGGTCATTCACTAGGGTCATTCGTCTGGAAAAAAAAAAAAAGCGATTAAGAAAGGTCAATTTTCTATATATAAGAAAGACCACATGCAGGGGAACCTGTTTTTAAGTCCCTACACCCATCTGAACTTTCCTGACCATCAGGTGCCCATGCTGCTTCTCAGAATAAGCTCCAAAATCATCACCTTTTAGGCATATTATTCATTTTCTTAATTTTTGTAGTCTTTCCAAACAGTAAAGTAAGAGAACACAGATTCCTTCATTTTGGTTTGCTCTGTGTTAGCACAAACATAATCAGGTTACAGATATTTTCTGAGCACTTACTATCTAAAAGGCACTGTGATAACCACAACAGGAAAATCAAAAGCAAAGAAGCAACATTGCTCTGATCAGCTTTCATGTAGAGTTGGACATCAACTGTATGGTCATTCTTAATAATTCTGATTTTCATTTGGGATCCCCCACTCTCAGACCGGCATGACACCATCATCTAGATATTGGGGAATTCATGTGATGCAGGTGTGGCCAATGAGAGTATCACATGATCTTGATTTAAGTGATTGGTTCAAGGGGTATGCAAGTCACTTAATCTAGGTCATTCAGAGTAAATTATGAACCTTTTTGGGTTATCATCTTAAGACATTTGCAAACAAAACAAAACAAAAACTGGAAAAGAGCTGAACATTTTCTGCTAGTTACTAAAATGGTAGATGATCCACCAGGGGTCACTTGTTCTTCAGAGCGGAGAATAGCTTTTCTGAGAAAGAAACCAAGAGAAATCAAGTCTTGGTGATATTTCCATAGACCACAGACCAAACTCTGGAATCTTCAGATACATCAGTTAGTAAATACCGCTTGAAGAGTGTGAAAATGCTCTAAAACCAGATTACGGTTATAGTTGAAAAGCCAGTAAATTTACTAAAACTCATTGAGCTGTACACTTAAAATGGGTGAATTTTATGGTATATAAATTATACCATAATGAAGTTCTTTAAAAATCCCTTGTAAGCCAGTTTCAGTTGGGTTTCTATCATCTGCAACCCACACCTTTGTGACAGATACAGTCCTACTGGTGAGAAGCTAGACAGAGAGAAAAGATATCTGTATGCCAATAGAAGATACATCAAATGAGTGACATGAACGGGGTCAATGTGGGTAGTTATGCTGATTCTTACTGCCCACTCCCTATCTACCTCCTGGCCAGACTATAAACTTATGAAATGGAATTCTTTTCCTCTTTGTGTTCAAAACCTGGTGCAGTAATACTTCAGAGAGGTTGCACTAAAACACGTTTGTTCTATGGAACTCGCTTGAACCTTTCTGAGAAGTGGCTGGTATTAAGACATTTCACGGTGATCTTGACTCGATGAGACATTCAAGGGTTTGGCTTCCCTTTTACTGACTTCTCACTGAAAGCCTTTTGTGCCTTACAACAGAATTATACAGAGTTCAGACTTTGTTGTTAGTGTTATTTCAGTTTTTCAGAAAAATCAGATTACTTGGGAAGAGGACATTTGAAGTGTCAAGTTCATGACCCAAACCAGACAAATTCCCTGGATAACTGCTCAGTTCTTCACCTCACTTTGTCTACATGCGACAGAGTTCTTTGGAAGGACTGTATCTTCTATACATTTCACTTGGCCCTTCCACATTTTTCTCTGCGTTGATGCACTCCTTTATATATTTAGGAATACATGCCAAAGTACAAAATGATAGATTCTGATACTTATCTTACTTTCGAGGAGGGGGGGAAAGCATATTGTAATCAACTTCTAAGAAACTTAAAAAGTGATTTTCTTGTGAGAAGAAATATGCCCATGCCCACAGATTCTGCATTCAGTTCGGCTGCTGACAAACCATTTTTGGAACTGTTCTTGAGATTAGTGCAGAAAAACAGCAAATGCAATCTCAGCTTATTTGTTCCAGCTGATACCATCTGAACAGAAGCCCAGAGGCATGGGCTTTTGAGATAAGGCTGACGTCCCTAACATCCAACTGAAAATGGTCATGGTTCAAAGAGAGATGACCCACCCTCCGTTTCGCTGATACAATGTGAAGTACAGAAGGTGGCACAACTTTATACCTTTTTTGTTTTGAGCTCAATCTCATCAAAACCATTGTTTTTTTTTTTAAATAAATACTTCTGAAGTAGGTCTTTGGAAAATAAAATACCTTTCCTCCCAGACTTCCACTTATTTTAGATGATTTCTTATACATAGAAGTTTTGATTCAATTCACCACTCATTTATTGACTTACCCTTAGCAAGTTGTACAGTTTCCTTCTCTAAAACATGATGGAGCTGTACTGTTTCCTGTTTGTTTGTTTGTTTGTTTTTTCTCTTGGTTTTAAAAGTCCATGATTGCAGGGGCACCTGGGTGGCTCAATTAGTTAAGCGGGTTAGTTAAGCGTCTGCCTTCAGCTTGGGTTGTGATCCCAGGGCTCTAGCATGAAGCCCGGCATTGGGCTCCTGGCTCAGCAGGGAGTCTGCTTCTCCCTATCTTCCTTGGCTATGTTGAGAAGACATAATGTCTTTTATTTTGTACACTGAAACTAAATTCAAAATATCAGTTGTTTATAGGAAAGCCATCCAAAAAATACACCCAACTAGGATTTATACTAGCTGTCAATGGTTAGTAGATAAAATTAACTAGAAAACTGAAATTCCCAAACAGTGAACAGCAAAGATTAAAAAGAAAATGTTTCTACTATCTGGTTAAATTCCTCATTTCTTTATTCTCTCCTTCTTTCCATCTCCCCTTTATTCAATACCTATAAGTCCTTACCAGTCAGGGTAAGTTCTTAGGCAATAAAGATGAACAGAAATAGTCCCTGGCCTTCAAGAAACACACAATCTGGTTAAAATGGAAAATCCCACCACCATCGCCATCAATCAATAACAGAGAGACTAGATAATGTGGTTAATTGAGGGGATATATGTTTTTGTAGGGTATTCTGAGGACATATAGCAGAGGTGCTGGATGGGGATGAATCAAGGAAGATTTTCTTTTTTTTCTTAAGATTTTATTTATTTATCTGATATAGAGAGAGCATAAACAGGGGGAGCAGCAGAGGAGAGGGAGAAGCAGGCTTCCTGCTGAGTCAGGAGCCTGATATAGGGCTCAATCCTAGGACCCTGGGATCACAACCTGAGCCAAAGGCGGGGGCTTAATTGACTGAGCCACCCAGTCACCCCAAGAAAGGTTTTCGTGAATACACACTGTTTCTTCAAGGATATACTGGAGTTCAATACCTATGTAGAAAGAAGAGTATGTAGAAAGGCAATACCACCTGGTCAGGCATTCACTCTGAGTCAGAAGGGGGAGAGAGGATTCAGCAAGGGCCAGGTCACAAAGAGTCCTGTAAGTCTTGATAGAAGTAAAGACTTTGACGGCCCCTGCGTGGATTCAGACTCCTGGATTTGGTTCAGGTCATGATCTCAGGGTCGAGAGACTGAGCCCCACTTCAGGCTCCATGGTCAGCATGGCGTTTGCTTGGGATTCTGTCCCTCTGCCTTTCCCCCCAATTATTTATTTATAAAATCTTTAAAATAAAAGAAGCAAACTTTATGTTAAGGGAAGTGACTTAAAACATGGAAGGGATACCATTGGATTTGCATTTTAGAAAGATCACACTGATAGAATGAGTGAGGAAATGAATTAGGGTCCACGATGGAAGGCACTGAAACCCAGTAGGTTTTCTGGAAGCATGGAAACTCCAGCAAGAGTCCAGATGAATGTTGTCCAAGAGATGGCTACTAGGCATATGTGGTTACTTAAATTAAAATAATTGAAATATAATGAAATTAAAATTTCAGTTTGTTAGTTGCCTTAACTACCTTTCAAGTGCTCATTAGCTACATGTGTCAAGAGGCTACCATATTGGACAAAGCAGATACAGAATATTTCCATCATTACAGAAACTTCTATTGGATATTGTTAGACTATACAAGAGAGGCAAAGAACATGAACTAAGGCAACTATGGCCAGGATGACCAGAAAAAAATCACAGGAGGAAAATTCAGAAGGAGAATTAAGTACTGATTGGATGGATGCGAGTGGGGAATGAATGAAGGTTCAGACATGCTTGATTGCAATCAGACAAAAAATGCGGGAAGAAGTTTTCTATGGAGGTGATAATCAGCTAAATTTAAGTTTGTTAATTTTGAGGCTATGTAGGTAGAAAATGATGCCTAACATAATGCCTTCATCTTATAATTACATTTTGTAAATATGGAACACTTTTATATAATCATAAAATATTATTGTTAGGAGGGGACATTCAATTTTCAAGTCAGAAACTGTCATAAGACCTTTGCCTCATTCATTGCTGTATCCTCAACCCCTATTATAGTGTCTGCTGTATAGAGAAGCGCAAATAAATTCATTTTGAAGAATGAAGAAATGTAGACCAGAGAGGTGATGTGAAGCACTGGGCAAGGTGGGACAATCACTGTTCTTGGAAAAACGTTGTTAAATTTTCAGTTGTGCTATTAACAAGATACTGAATTATAGATGAGTTACAAATTTTTTAAACCTCAGTTTCTTTATAAGTGAAGCACTGGGTCATTGTAGTGATTTTTAAAAAACTGATTTACAAACAAGTGCTCTGAAGATTGCAAAGTGCTACTCTTGCATAAGTTTGGTGTTTATTATTTTCACTATTATTTTAGATTTTATTGAAATTCAAGTTGATTAACATACAGTGTATTGTTAGTTTCAGGAGAAGTATTTAGTGATTCAACAGTGGAATATAACACCCAGTGCTCATTACACCAAGTGTCTCCTCAACGCCCATTAGCCAGTTACCCCTTCCCCCCTCCGCCTCTTCTCCAGCAACCCTAGAGTTAGGGTCTCTTAACTTTTGTTCCCTAGAGTTAAGAGTCTCTTGTGGTTTGTCTCCCTTTCTGTTCTTATCTTATTTCCTTTTTCCTTCCCTTATAATTTCACCAGTATGTGGAATTTCAGAAACAAAACTGATGGCTAAAGGGGAAGGGATGGTGTTTATATTGTTAGACAGGATTATCTATTTCCTTACTCAAGGTCTGGTCCATGGATCAGCAGCACTATAATTTCTGGTTGCTTGTAAGAATTACACAACATAAGACTTCAGCCCAGAAGTTCTGAATCAAAATCTTTTATTTTACTAAGATTTCTAGATATTTGCATGCTCCTTAAAATCAGAGAAACACTAAATTACTTATTAGCAGACTTGGAAATTCAACTGGAGTCTCCCAACTCTTAGAGGATGATGAATGTAAGAGTCAGCACAATTACTAAGTCAGTTTGGTGGGAAATATGAGTCTGATTTATTCACACTAGACATTCATAACTAATTGATAGGACTAGAAAATTTCTAATTACCAGTCTAATTTTCTTTTCTTTCCTTTTATTTTCTTTCTCTCCTTCCTTCCTTCCTTCCTTCCTTCCTTCCTTCCTTCCTTCCTTCCTTCCTTCCTTCCTTTCCTTTTTTTTCCTTCCTTCCTTCCTTTTTCTTTCTTTCTTCTGTCCCTGACCTTTCTTTCTTTCTTTCTTTCTTTCTTTCTTTCTTTCTTTCTTTCTTTCTTTCTTTTTTTCTTTCTTTCTTTCTTTCCTTCCTTCCTTCCTTCCTTCCTCCCTCCCTTCTTTCCTTTCCTTTCCTTTCCTTTCCTTTCCTTTCCTTTCCTTTCCTTTCCTTTTCTCCCTTCTTCCCTCCCTCCCTCCCTTCTTTCCTTCTTCTCTTTCAAGATTATTTATTTATTTATTTGACAGAGAGAGACACACACACATAGCCAAAGACGGAACACAAGCAAGGAGGGTGGGAGAGGCAGTAGCGGATTTCCCGCTGGGCAGGGAGCCTGACACAGGGCTTGATCCCAGTACCCTGGGATCTTGACCTGAGTTGAAGGCAGATGTTTAATGACTGAGCCACCCAGGCGTCCCCCAGTCTAATTTTCCTAGGTAGAGCCAGTCTTGGTAGTGGCCAAATTTCTCCAATGAAATTGTTGATTCTTGGATGAGGGCAGGGATGACATGCTAACTGCTTTCCAGATGACACAAAGTTGAGAGTGTTAGATGATATATTGTGTATCAGTCAGTCCTATCATGAGGCAGAAACCACATTCTGGATGACAGAATTAAATTTCTAAATTTCTATCATCTGGAATGTTAGGCTGAATATAATAATAAATGATAGTTAATAGGGATAAATATAAATGAAGGCCCAAAAGTACTAAGAGTGCAAATATAATATTCTTTCATTTGTAAACAGATGTGTAATAAGAACTTACAATGTGTCAGGCAATGCACTAGAAAGGCAATGGGGAGCCAAGAAGATGACGTTCTGACCTCATGGAACTTATACTCTTTGGGGGAAGATTATTTATTCTATGGGTAACTATTCTTACATTCATTAATTCAACAAATAGTTCTTAAGTATCCACTGTGGGCCCTGAAGTCTTCAGGGTATTGAGTATATAGCAGTAAATAAGACAAATAATTGTCACTGCTCTCCAGGAGCTTAAATTTTAGCAGAAAGAGGGAGGTAATAAACAGTAATGCAAATACATGAATGTGGTAATTCAGTTGAACAATATGTACTTAGAATAAAATACAGACACTAATATGATAGATTTGTGTGCTCCAGGAACAGAAAGGCTAGTGGGATAAGAGATTAGTTATTAAAGCTTGTCTAGGTCATCTAGTAAGAAATCTAGATTTTATTTCTTATTTATTTATTTATTTATTTATTTATTTGAGAAAGAGAGAGAGAGAGAGCAAGTGAACATGAGAGGGGAGAGAGTCAGAGGGAGAAGCAGATTCCCCGTGGAGCTGGGAGCCCGATGCAGGACTTGACCCCAGGACTCCAGGATCATGACCTGAGCTGAAGGCAGTGGCTCAACCAACTGCGCCACCCAGTGACCCTAGATTTTATTCTACAAAATGTGAATACAATCATATGAATAAATGTAAGATTATATCATAATAACTGCTACAAAGGAGAAGTACATGGTACTTATTATAATAGTTTATAATAAGCAGAATGGGGTCTACGTAAGTGATGATGCCACTGAGATCTGAAACGTAAGGGTTAACCAGGCAAGAGAAAGTAGGAGGTAACAGAAAGCAGGAGAGTACATCCTGGCAGAGGAAGGGATATGATCACAATGGAAGAAGATATAGCATAAACTAGAGGAGGAACAGTGAGAAAAGTAATTACTAAATTTCGGGGGCCTTATACTCAGTGTGTGTCAATGGAATGACAAGACTGCCAAGAATGTGAACATAATTGAGGGCTGCATCAATAGATACACAGCATCCAGAATGAGGGAGAGGATAGCCTCGCTCCACTTGATGCTGATCATACTAAACACTGTCCAGGAAGAGGGACATCCCAGGATGTTAGAGGACACATGGGAAGAAGAGAGATGAGACCTAAAGCCTCTACAGGTGAAAATGAGAGAATGTTGTTCAGCATCTGTGTTTGTTGTTGCTATTTTTTTTTTTTGACTACCTAGCATCTATTGTCCCCTTTGATTAGCATGCACATTTTCTTTTGAGGACATCTTTTCCCACCGGATTCAATCTGGTGGGGCATAGTCAGGGGATTCCGCTTTTCCTGTGCCCCAGGACCAATGCCACAATATTTATAACCATGTTCCTCTAGAATATCAGGACAAAGAGTCTGAACATAATTGGAGTTTAAGTCAGCAGTGACAGCCAGATCAAACTATTCCTGTAAAGAAACAGCTTCTGCATTTTCTGTTTCCCACCCTCAGAGAGCTACCTTGGGCCCATTTAGCTTTAAACCTGCTTCTTCCATGGATTTTCTAAGTCCCTCATATCCTTCCAATAAAATTCTTGTTTGCTTGAGTTAGCTAGAGTTATTTCTGTTGATTGCAACCAAAGAACGCTGACACATTTGGCTTGGCAAACAAAGGACTTGGGTGAACCTGGGGAGAGGACAGTTGCTATCTTCAAACGTTTGGAAGAATGTTACAGAGCAGAAAGCTTGGACTTCTCCTCCACCACACCAGGAATCTGGCTTAAAACTAAATGACAAAAACTATTTTTTGGATAAACATTTTAATAAATAAAAATTCCCTATGAGGTACCATTCTCCATGAAAAGCTATGAGTTTCTCTTACTGGAGGTATTTTTAGCAGAAGAGAGCTAGACAAGTTAGGCTTTTATTGAATCAGAGGAGGATGGCCTAAATAATTTTTTAAAGTTCAGAGGTTCAATAATTCTCAGGATTCAAATGATATCTTTCATTTAATTTAAAATTTCGAATTAATTGTCTTTGGC
Organism: Spilogale gracilis; assembly: GCA_004023965.1. NCBI lineage: Eukaryota > Metazoa > Chordata > Mammalia > Carnivora > Mephitidae > Spilogale > Spilogale gracilis. The sequence goes on along the minus strand of PITA01002076.1, from coordinate 161,903 downwards.
ATGTTTTTGCCAGCTGAAATAGACTTGGATGAAAAAAAAGTCAATGGATTTTTATGAGAAGTGCCACTAAAAGTAGGAATGCAAAATTTTCAAGAATCAACTGGATTGAAAAAGTTAGGACATGCTTTCTAGACCAATTTACCTTTATAAAATATTTCCCAAAGGTTATTTTGTGCAGATGGCTTTTTTCTCACCCTTAGAGTAGGCCACCATGGATAAACCACCATCTGGTAATGTCATCCTCTCCAGGCCTCATCTACAGCCTTGGAAAGAGTAAGACTAGCCTTTGCTTCCCAGTCCATTAAATATGGCTGTGGTGCATGACTGAAAGCATGGCTGTTTTCAAATGACAAAGTGGTTTGTTTCAGAGGTGAGTATGCTATCTCCAGCAGGAATTCAACATTTTAAAGAGTGGGCAGTGAGGCAAATAAAAAGTATGTTTACTTTTATTTTTATATAAAATATGCTTTCAAGCATTGAGTGCAATGATCCTGGAGTGCAAATATAATATTCTTGTTATACTGAAGACATTTCTGTGGTTGCTGAAAAACTATTGTACAAGACACTGTGTGCTGCATTATTACGTATCCCTGATATGGCAATCTGTATCAGTTAGCAATCACTGCATAACAAGTAATCCGTGAGCTTAGCTGTTTAAAACAACAAGTATTTTTTTCTTGTTACTTAATTTTTTCCCCAGTGTTCCAAGATTCATTCCCATTCCCCACACCCAGTGCTCCATGCAATACGTGCCCTCAGTACCCACCACCAGGCTCTCTCATCCCCCTACCCCCCTCCCTCCAAGTCCCTCAGTTTGTTTCTGTGTCCAAAGTCTCTCTTGTTTCGTTTCTCTCCCTGGGTTACCCTACTTCCCATTTACTTTCCTTCTCCTACTGTCCTCTATATTACCCCTTATGCACCACATGTAAGTGAAACCACATGATACTTGACTTTCTCTACTTGGCTTATTTCACTCAGCATAATCTCTTCCAGTCCAGTCCACTAAAACAACAAGTATTTTTATTGCTCATGAGTCTATGGGTCAGTTAAATGTTGCCTGGGGTGAGAGAGGTGACTGGGCCATGTGTTTCTTCCTCCTTCAGCAGGCTTCCCTTATTTTGTTTCCATGACAGTGAGAGGTTTTGAAAAGCAGTGACAGAAAAGCTCCAATGTACAAGCAAGTTTTAAGCATTTGCTTGTGTCAATATTACCAACACTGCACAGGCCAGAGCAAGTCACATGGCCAAAGCCAGAGTCAAAGTGGGAAGGCATTGCCAAAGGGCATGCATGGATACCGGCAAATGTGAAACACTGGGGATATTACATCAATCAGTCTGCTACTGGATTCAAGTAACAAATTTGATATCAAGAAAAAAAGTTGTTTCTTTTCAGGAATATTCTTCAGATAATGACTTTATAGTAGCTCACTGTTCTCCCTTTTGGTTTAGGACACTAAAAAGCTCAAAATATTAATATTTACATAGCTAAGTCATTATTGATGCATGCATTTCCTTTCTTCTACATGGTCTAAATGTTCTATTTTAAAAGTCTTTTTGTGTATAGCTTGCAATGTAAGCTGCCTCAGTTATTTGTTTATTTTTGAGAGAGATAGTATGTTACCAAAAAGGAATCCTTGTATTTATTTAAGGTATGGGCATTGTTCCTAAAGTACCTACAGACATTTAAAATACCTGTGAACAAGAGAAGACAGAGAAGCTCTGTCTTTTAAAGGGCTGTCAGTCATTATTACCTATTACATCCTCCTGGTTCTATGTGAACCAGAGTGACAACTGTACACTTCAACAAAAGTTTTTCAGGGAATTATCTCAAACCAATTTTCAGTAGGGATGTAGCCTTTTACAATCTCTACAGGTTCAAAAAGAAAAATATTTTAAAATTCAGAAACCACACCTAAGAAGGTGACAGATGTAGAGAAAATTCAGCTGAAAATGAAGCTCTTCATTTCATTTTGGAATATTTTCTTCTAAAGATATCATGAGACAGATTTTCAAAGGACTTTGAAGATATAGCAGCAGTGTTTCATGCCCATATGATTGAGTGGAGGAAATATTACCTGAGCCTTGGCAGTTGAATTTGAAATGCTGACTTGAAATATTTTCATTGAAGTTGTACCAAAGTTAAATAGAACTAGAAAGTTATTTAAGCTGGTTTTAACATTTTCTTATGCATTTCTTCTGAACTGACAGCATGCTCTCAAACTAGTGAGACAAAGAATTAATATGTGTTAAAAGTCTTTGGGGAATTTACCTGTGGAAGAAACCAGAGGATTTTTATAGATCCCAAATTATCTCTGATGAGTTGAAGATTTTTTTTTGACAAATCAGTCACCAAGAAATTAATGGGTCCCAAAATAAAGGATCAGTTCTCCCAATTAAATGTGGCATGGGCTAAATAGCCAATCTAATGGTAAGAAAATGATTTATTTAAAAATTATAATTTATATACCAATTCTAAACCAAGATATAGCTCCTCAATGATTTTCACACAATAAGTTGAGAGGAATAAATGTGGGAAAAGGCTATAAAAATTATAACTACTCTGAAGAATTCATAAACACCTTGTATTGACTTGAGAACTTTCTGGTCCCATCATATTGAAATATGACTAGGTATTTATAATTTAAAAGAGCTTTTCACACGTACTCTATAGATATCATGGACATAACTGGAAATATACTGCCTTCTGAAAATTTGCTCTGAAAATACTACCCGACTCCTTGTTTTTAATATATTTCCCCCTAGAAGCTAATTTCCTTGACCTAAAAGGACTTCAAAGGATTATATTCTCTTCTTGATGTCAAGATATTGCTGTAGTTTCCTGTAATGATATTTAATCCAGTGCACAAAGGAATAGTTTATAGCTAACTGTAAGTGCTTATATATTTTAGGCACTGTGATCCAGGGAAAGGCTCCAGCAAAGACACTGAGAGCTCTGATTTCAGTTAATGCCTCACTTGCTCTCATTGCATGTGTGTCTTTGTCTGTAGGTGTATGGATACCCAAATGAGTGCTAACCCTTCTGTTCCCTAGGGACACAATTTTGGTCAAACCAGTTGTTTGGGCAAAATAACTAATCCATGAAATGGCTTTTTCATCTTTATGCCAGTTGCTCTGAAGTTATGCAGGAATCTGAAAGTTCATAAAATCTAGATTCCCTAGCTCTAGCTTTAGTTGCCCCACTTTAATCATGGAATGCATGGACTACCTCACAACACCCTCTGACACAAATGTGTCACGTAAGGCGTGAACACACGTAAGGTGTTCTCCCTTTTATGAAGACCGCTCTGATTCTCCCAGCTTGCATTTCTTTCTACTTCCTCTGCATTTTTGCAGCTTTTGATTTAAATGTTTCTTAGGAGAGTTCTTGATTTGGGGGTACCTGAGTGGCTCAGTCTGTTGAGCATCTGACTCTTGGTTTTGGCCCAAGTCACACTCTCAGGGTTGTGAGATCAAGCCCTGCCTTGGGCTCTCTTGAGATTCTCCTCTTCTCCGTTGAGATTCCCTTTAGTTGAGATTACCTTATGATTCCTCTCCCTCGAAATTCTCTACTTCTCCCTCTGCCTCTTTCTCCCTCAAATAAATACATAAATAAAACTTCTTTTAAAAAAGGGAGGTCTTGCTTTCTATATTGTATTATAATGCTTACGCTTTATATTCTTCTTGAGCTAGACTCAATACCTGTCTTCTTTTTATCACTCACATTTGTACTGGGGGAAGTAATGATATGGATAATTTTGAAAATGCAGATTGTTTACAGTAAAGTTTAAAGGAGCGCATTGCCAAGGTAGCAGGGAAGACGCTAGGCTGGCTGCTATGAGACTTCAAGTCTGAGTTACGCTGGTAAATTTCCATAGTCTGACACCCTGGCAATCAAAGATCTTTTTACTGTTTCCATTGTTTTGCCTTTTCCATAATGTCATATAGTTGCAATCACACAATATGTAGCTATTCATACTGCTTCTTTGACTTAAGATACACATTTAATTAGTGTTCCTCTATGCTTTACCATGCCTTGATAGTTCATTTCTTTTTAGCAGTAAATAATATCCCATTATCTGGATGTACCACAGTTTATCCATTTGCCTACTGAAGGATTCTTGGTTGTTTCCAAATTTTGGCAATTATGAATAAGGTGCTACAAACATTTGTGTGCAGGTTTTTATGTGGGTGTAAATTTTCAGCTCCTGTAGGTAAATACCAAGGAGTGGAATTACTTGATCAGATGGTAAGAGTACATTTAATTTTGTAAGAGACCACTAACCATCTTTCAAAGTGGCTGCACAATTTTTCATTTGCACTCCAGTAATGAATGATCGTTATTACTGCTCCAAATCCTCACCAGCATTTGGATTTCTCATATTCTGGATTTTCGCCATTGCACTGGAGTATTATTTCAATGTTTTTTTAATTTGCATTTTCCTGATGACAGATGATGTGGAGCATCTTTTCCTATGATTATTTGCCATCTGTACATCTTCCTCTTGTATGTTAAGGTCTTTGGTTCATTTTTAAAGTTGGATTGTTTGTTTTCTTCTGGTTGAATTTTAAGAGTTCTTTGTATATTTTGGATAACATTTTCCAGTTTTGATATTAGAGATTTGTGTCCTCTCTCTTTTTTCTTAGTTAACTCATTTGAATCCCTGTGTCAATTCTTTTGCGTTTGTATCCTTGTGTCAATTCTATTAGTGGAATTGCTGCATCCTCTGGTATTTTATTTTAAAAATTTCTGAGACACCCCCATACTTTCATTTCCACAGTGATTGCACCATTTTCTCTTCCCACCACCATGCATATAGGTTCAAACTTCTCCACTCTATCTTCCATTTTTGAAGATACCTAGCCCCCACTAGTTCTAAGTCTGATAATAGCCATTTGAAAATGTACTCCTCTTCCAATCTCAGTCATATGATTATGTTAGGTTTCACTTGTAAACCTTGGAGTGAAACATGGGACTCAGGCTTATAATGGTCACAGAATTTAATTTCTTGTGGTCACAGTGTCTGGTTAGAGATGATCACATGACCCAATATGAGTCATTGATCTGCAGTGAGACTTTTTCTGGGACTCTGTGGAAAATAATTCTTACTCTTTCCTTCTGTAATTAAATATCTACAGTTTTAAGGGCTGGAGCTGCTGCAGCCATTTTTTGACCATGAGGAGAAAGAGTCAATATGGTAGAAAGAACAGCTGAGCCTGTTTATTTTGTCAATTGAAATGAGAAGAGGTCTAATATGCTCCACTTGACTAATCTATGCAGGAAACATTTACTACAGCAATAGCCAAGTCATGCTAGTTAATAAGATTTATATATGTTTTAGACTTGAGTCTTGAGGAATATTTTATCTATAAGGCTGGTTTTGCATCTAGTCTGCTCATTATGTGTGACTTCTAAAGTTCAGCTGTTAGATTTTGGTGAGCACCTGGCTGTCTATCCTCTGCCTACTATTTTTTAATGGTTCATTTAACTTTGGAATGTTTTGTAAGACTTTTCATGGCAGATTTGCCTTTCTGATTACTTCTGCTTTAGCCAATGTTAAAATGAGGTTGCACTGCTGGAAAACCTATCTGCTGTTTTCTACCATGCGTCCCCTCAAAATATTGCAGGTGATGGGGGGGAGGGAGAGGGACTATGGTTAAACATTAGTTTTACAACCTACTGAATTCTGACAGTAGGGATTCTCATGGTGAGAGAAAATAATTAGAGAACAAAAGCCAAGATTTTAAAATCTAAACAAAACCATCTAGAGACAGAAGTTCAAAATTAATACAGGCACAGAGGATGAAAACACTAGAAAACTCCATATGGTATTGTTGTAATTACTTACTAGACCTAGACTACATGACTATAAAGTTATTACATTACAAGATTAAAAGCAATGAAGCCGTAGGTCTTTGCTATTCATCCTAGGCATAAAAAGTTCTGATTCTAACACATGAACAGCCCTCCCCTTCAGGGAAAAGAGGAAGGAGTCAGGCGTTGTTGGCCCTATTGATTTGGATGACACATGTTCTTTGAACCACCTAGAGGGATTCTCTGTAGACTGAATGAAATACAAAGGTCAGAGAAAAAAACTGATAAATATAATTGCAATTTCCTTGCAGCACCATATTTGATGACAAGACATTTGACACAGTGACAATTTAATATGTGGAAAAGGGGAGAAAGACCAGACATACTGTCCATCTGTAGTAATTGATCTTCTGCAAGTTCCCAATGGGCACTGGGGGACAACTCTCATAAACAGCTTCTTCATGTAACCCAAAGGGAGAAGGTGAAAGACCTTGTTCATTTTGGTAAAGTTTCCTCTTTCTCTCTAAAAGACAAGCTGACATAATGACAATCAAGCAGAGGGACTAGAGTATGCTGGGTGATGTGTAGGCAATCAAGGTAAGGTTTCTGAATTAAAACTCAATCTCCCTTAGGTCAGGTTTATAAAGCTGCAATTATCTTTTATGACATCCAAATAAATCTCCATTTAGAAAAGGATTATGCATATTTTAGAAAAGTGGATTTGGGGATGGGTGATTCAAAAGTCTCCCTTTTGCTGTGTATTATAGAAACTAAAAATCAATTCTGAAGTTATTAATTTAATTTGGAATTACTTATTGCTTAGATAAATGGCTCTAAAATTTTTATGTAGAGTCTTAGTGTAGTACTTGGTACATGATGTTTTTAACAAATATTTGAATGAATAAACTGATGAAGTCATGACTGTGTTAATCAATTAATTCCTCCAGGTAGTTTGGAGAAGATATCATTCAAATCCATAGGCCTAACAAAGCTTGACAGCTTTTTCCCAGATCTCATTGAGGGGAAAAACAGTTTATGTATTAGAGTCAGAACTTTTGTGACTAGGATGGATAGCAAAAACCTAGGTAGATGTTGAATAGATTATTAAATATGTCACTCTGGCATTTTTGGGAGAAGTCTGGGCTGATGATCCAAACTTGGATTGGCCTTGCCTTTAGATAGCTTTGTAGACTAAATGAAGATAAGACACCTAGGAAGAAGAGACAGAGAAGAGGTCCCAACACTAGGCACTGGGTCAGGTTACAGACTGTAGAGATGAGAATACAATAGAAAAATGAGAAGGAGAGGCAGGGTACAGAAGGAAAACCAACATCCTGGAAAGCAAGTAAAGCAAGAATTTCATAATGGGAGGAGTGGTCTACTATGTGTCAAATGTTGCTGAGAGTCCAAGCTGAAGAATGAATACTGACCATGAAATTTGATGATCAGATGACCATAATAATAATGAGCTGGAATGCTTTCGAACAATTTGGATACAGTGTATGCTATTAGATACTTAACAAGGGTGTTTTCAGGGCAGTGGAGGTAAAGCTTTCTCATTATAGTAGTTTGCTAGATGGTGGTACCTTTCATAGAAATGGGGTGCACAGTTGGGGTGCATTTGAGGGAAGGGTGAGGTGATGAGGTCAGATCTGGGTATGCTGAGCTTTAGATAACATGGGATATTGATATGATGGAGGCTGTGTTGTTCTGAAATCAAATAAATCTACAGATAAATTCTGGTTTTGCCACTTACTCTGTAAGAATATCAGTAAGTTAATGATGATGAGCTTTAGTTCCTTGAAGTGTAAAATGACCATAATAATAATGAGCTAGAATGCTTTCAAGCAATTTGGATACAGTGTATGCTATTAGATCCTTGATAGCTAATGCACATTAGATACTTGATAATGCTAGTGGTTACTCTGATCATGTTGGTGAGTGCCCAAAACATGACTACTTGGAAATTTCCTTAGTTACTACTGTAATTCTCAACCAGAATCCTCGAGTCTTACAGGGGTTGATGTAAACTTCATGTAGTAAGTTAAACAGCATTTCTCAAGAAGATACTGAAGCACTGAAAATTAAAATTTGTAATGAACTGAAAAAATTGTATTTTGTCATGTGACTGAGCCATTAAAAATGAAAATGAGAAATGAAAACATTATGGAATGATATCTACTATATATTTTAAATTAAAAAGTCAAGTTCTAAGACAGGTATGCTGTAACTTCATTTTTATAAAAATATGTATAGATTTAAAATCTATAAAATCTATAGAATAAAACCTCCACAGTGCTTTACCATTTATAAAGCATTTTTCCATCGAATGAAGTCTTACCAGAACACTATTAATCTATTTATTTTAAAGATTTTATTTATTTGACAGAAACAAACACAGCTAAAGAGGGAACACAAGCAGGGGGAATGAGAGAGGGAGAAGCAGGACCCCCCCGTGGAGCAGCGAGCCCAATGCGGGGCTCGATCCTGGAGTCTGAGCTGAAGGCAGACACTTAATGACTGAGCCACCCAGGCGCCCCTATTAAGTCTATTTTAAAGACAAGGAGTAAGTGCCTTACTCAAGGCTAAATAGATGGCAAAAGCAGGTCTCTGATCCCACTCCCCACATTTAGTTCTTTTCATGACACTGAAATTGTGTCAGATTGCAAGAGAATCTGGGACCAAGAGTTCAAAATACCACGGGAAGCTGTGAGCCCAAACAGGCTCCATCTCTATCCATGACACCATCTGACGAAGGTTTTAGATATGGCTAGTTTGGAAAAAAGTAGTTCTTATCCTCCTTCTCTTTTCTTCTCTCTTTGTGTAGACTTCTACCTCTGTAGGAGCAATAGGACTCCTCACCAGGATGTAGGGCTTCAAGCCGGGGTTAAAAACCTGGCCTCTCTGGGTCACTTCTGGAACCTGCCAGGCATGGGTGCATATAGAGTTGGGAACATCTTGGGCCTTTCCATAATTGATGTTAAGTCTGTAAAGTTCCCTTTAGTTCAGCCATTTGCTCTAGGGTTCCCAGCAGAGGGACCCACGTGGCTAGTTTGGGGGTTAAAATCCTGGCATTCCAAAACAAAACTCGACTTAAAATTGCATTTTAGGGCACCTGGGTGACTCAGAGGGTTAAGCCTCTGCCTTTGGATCAGGTCATGATCTCAGGGTCCTGGGACTGAGTCCTACATCGGGCTCTCTGCTCAGCGAGGAGCCTGCTTCCTCCTCCCTCTCTGCCTGCCTCTCTGCCTACCTGTGATCTCTCTCTCTCTCTTTGTATCAAATAAATAATCTTTTAAAAAATAAAATAAATAAAATAGCATTTTAAAGGTAACGTTCCTAAAGGCATACATTCATATATATTATAATTGTGACACTTGCAATAAAGGATTTTTAATGAAAGTAATACATAAAAATACCACTTTTATTGTTCTGGTATACATATATGAAGGTTTAAACTTTCCAGGTGAGAAGGTATAAATAAATACTTATATTTAGCATCTATTAAGTGCCAAATACTGTGTTAAGTGCTGAGATACAATGGCTGAGACAGGTCAGCTTTTTCTCAAGTGCTGAGATACAATGCTGAGACAGGTCAGCTTCTTCTCTCTAGGAGGCAAACTGGAAACCAATAATTGCAACTTCAAATGCTATAAAAGAAAATTGCATAGGCTATGAAAATAAAGATTAGGTCATCTAGAGATTCTAGAAGGCCTCTATGTCGAGTTGAACCAATTCATCCAAGAATAGTGGGGCCTGTTTTCTTCTTCCACATCTACAAGGAACTGTCATGGGAACTCAAATGAGAGCCCCAGTGGGGTCACATGTTGCCTTTGATGCTCTGCCCCAATGCCATCCCAGTGCTGTCAGGCAACAGGCACTCATTTTGCTGAAGAAGGTCTATTTCAGCATCTCTGATGTCAAATGCCATGCACAGAAGTGGGCAAAGGACCCCATCTGGCTGTCCCTGGGATGGGAACGTACTCATTACAGACAGTGGCAGGCCTAACTGCTGAGCACAAGATGCTTCTATAACAAGCTACTGATGTGTTAGGGACTTCCTAAACTCATTTGGCAGATTCAGGCCCATTGTCCACATCTCCCTCAGCAAGAATCAATGAAGCAGGGAAGTATAATGACTCATTCTGGGAGGTTACAGATGCCAGACAACCTGAGTCTGCACAAAGGCAGCCGAAGATTCCATCCAATGGACTTCACAAATTCAACTATCATAATCATAACACCAACTACATGTCCATGGGAGTGGGCGAGTGGGCAGCATTATGCTCTAGTGTGTGCTTTCCTTCTAGAGAAGAGCTGTCTGGAGGAGATGCATATGTTTTCATTCCAGGGAATCCTTCAATTCCACATGCTCAACAATCCCATTCTTCTGGATGAGGTATTTAATCAGGTGGATAACTGGTAAAGTTAAACGCAAATGGTTTTGTGAAGCAAAATGTTTCAAACTGCCCCCAGAAAGTTACAGATATTCTGGTTGACAAGTCGTCTACTTGCAATATGATAAGATGTAATCATTTTTTTTTAATATTTTATTTATTTGACAGAGAGAAACACAGCCAGAGAGGGAACACAAGCAGGGGGAGTGAGAGAGGGAGAAGCAGGCTTCCCACGGAGCAGGGAGCCCAATGTGGTACTCGATCCCGGGTCTCCAGGATCATGACCTGAGCCGAAGGCAGTCGCTTAACCAACTGAGCCACCCAGGCGCCCCAGATGTAATCATTTTTTAAGACGATAAATACACAAATGCCACTGAAGAGTTGCTTCTTATTTTTCTAAGGTGGATTTAGAGAACAACAACAAAATCTAGTTACAAATTATCCATCTGTTGGCCTGCATCAGTTAGGGCTTTTAGGTTCTATGTAACTGAAATAGACTTTGATTAACTTCTTGAAAGGTTATGTGGTAGTTCAGAAACTGCAAAAGCTGGACAGGGCTTTTGTGTTTTTTTTTTCCTAAGATTTTATTTATTTATTTGACACAGAGAGATCACAGGTAGGCAAAGAGGCAAGCAGAGAGAGAGGAGGAAGCAGGCTGCCCGCTGAGCAGAGAGCCCAATGCAGGCCTTGATCCTAGGACCCTGAGATCATGACCTGAGCCAAAGGCAGAGACTTTAACCTACTGAGCCACCCAAGTGCCCTGGACAGGGTTTAAGAAGGAGGGTAATAAATAGTAGCTCTGGGGATCTAGTGTAGAATCTAAGGGCCAGTATTCTCAGGGAGCTGCCATCAGAATGACTCTGCTCTGACCATGTTCTGCCCATAGGAAAGCTCGGAATCCTGAAGAGGGAGAGAATCTGGTTGGCTCAGCTTGTGCCTGCCCAGCCTCCAGCACGGAAAAGAAACAGCCCTTGATTGAGAGACCCAGCAAGATCTCAAGTAATGGGAAAAGGCACTTCTTGAGAGAATGACCAAGATACTTTGATCAGAAAAAGAAAAACTAGATGCTATGCAGATAAAATAAAATTCATAATTTCCAAACTTTTTCTGATATCATCATTTTTAGTTTGCAACACAGAAGCAAGGTTTTTTGAATGAAGTTGCATTTCAGTTGAAATGTGGGACAAGATGCAGCTGGCCTCTGATCAGTGAAAAAGGTGCTTCAGTCTAAGGGAAAAACAAATGCAAAGGCCCTGAGACAGAAAAAAAAGCTTGGTGTCTTTGATTAGCTATAAATTCCATGTGATTATAGCTATATGAAAAAGCTGGCTAATGGCAGATAATGTCAGAAACAAGCAGAGGCTTGGCTATGTATGACACTCCAGGGTGTGGCAAGAAGAAACTGTGTTTAAAGTGAATAGGAAGGGGGGTGCCTGGGTGGCTCAGTTGTTGGGCATCTATCTTCAGCTCTGGTCATGATCCTGGGGTCCCAGGATCGAGCCCCACATTGGGCTCTCTGTTTACAGGAAGCCTGCTTCTCCCTCTCTCACTCCCCCTGCTTGTGTTCCCTCTCTAACTATATTTCTCTCTGTCAGATAAATAAATAAAATCTTTAAAAAAAAAAAGAATAGGAAGCAACTAGATGAGCTTACTGTCAACCAATAAGCAAGATATTTAATATCACTGAGTTTCAGTTTACCTTCTTTAAAATGGTCTAATGCATAACCCCTTATCAAAACCCTCAAGGAGAGTTGTGTTCTAGAAGTCAGCATTTCTTATATTAGAAACATACTATGGTACATAGTTTATTTTATATAACATCTCCCCAGAAAGTCTGATGTGTTACCTCACAATCCAATACATGATTATTTCTGCCACCAAGCGAGTTTACTACAAAAGGGCTCAAAGTAAACAAATAAATTAGTAAGAGGAAAGACACAGCAGCTGAAGGTAAGGGTCTTCCTTGATGCCTGGCAAGTAATGGAAAGTCAATGTATATTTGTTCACTATCCCTTCTCTATCACTTGCCTCTGCTACTGTGTCCTTTCAAGTCATAAGACCCAAGTAAGCTGGCATGCACATAAAGAATTCTTACTCAGGGTTTTGCCTATTTTATCTCCTCCACTTTGCATTGTGAACTTCAGTTTCATCCTTCCCCGAGGCTCTCTGGGCTTGAACATATGTGTATGTTTGCAGATCACAAACCTGTCAGGTCTAAAATATAATGGGACCAATTGGGAACACCACCGACAACCAAATCCCACAAAGAGAACAAACCTTCCTTGAGTTTCTAGGTCACAAACTGCTCTAACAAAGTGAGCCATGAAAGCACCTTTATATAGTAACTTGTTTAATTAAGATAACAGATGTTACTATTATACAAGTCCTAGTGAGCCACTATTTAATTGGACACTCATTCACATGGCTGGTGACTGGTAAAAACCAGTTCAAACAACCATTTCCCTTGTATGAGGTTTTATCCCCCTAAATTAAATTGAATAAACAATGCACCCAGTGCACATCCATTTAAAAGAGACAGCTTTAATGGCACAGGAGTTTAATATGAATGGTAATGTTAGAATAAAATAATTTCCTAGTTTAAAAGGCAGGTTTAACTCTCTGTTTAATCTATTAAGTGCTAAGTTAGGCTGACAGTCACCTGCTCTGGAAAAACGACAGAGAAAACCTTTATTTGGGGATTGTTAGATGCCTGGTATTTACAGTGGAAGAGGGATCTGGATAGAGCTTTTATGCTCAGATTTTAATATAATCTGGAAAGAGGGATAATTGACAACCTGTCATGCATGTCAGTGTGAGAGATGAAACAAAGACAAAAAGAGGGGAAAAAACACCAGTGGATTAGTAGCAGCTCCAGGGAAGACAAAATACAGTAATTCTAGTATTTAACCATTCATGGGAAAACAAAAAGAACACTGTGCTGTGTGTCAGAAAACAGGTCCGTGGCTCGACTGCCACAGCAAGTCTGTGGGATTCCAAAAATCTCGCTCTTCCAAATTGTCACTGGTAACATAAAGATACAGAACTTGCTCTAGACCCGTAGATGTCTCTGCCTACAGCAGCTATGTGGGTAATACAAAGAAATGAAACAAGCAAGAAGACATTTTCATGACTCACTTTACTTATATATGAAAAAAAGAATATTGGGAGCATAGGAAAACATACTCTCTTTCTGTACTTTCCTGCAATGTGTGGCCCTTTGGTCAAGCTTTCTTATTTTCATTTGTTGATAGAGAAATAGATACCAGAAATATGTTGCTTTTATTTTAACTTGACTGTAAGAAAAAAACAATAACACAAGAGCCATGATTAATGGAAACTGACACTACATCTTCATATAGAGTACAAAGTTGTGTGGCCAACGAAGATTCCATGCCCTGATAAAAAAAATAACTTGTTTCTCAGCTCTGGCCAGTTATTGCCTACTAAAATTCAGGCTGACTGTTTTGATCATCCAGTTCTTTAAAAATTAGTCAGAAATCTGGATTATGGGACATATTTTAATTTTAAATTTTAATGGTTAGAACCTAATTTAAGAAAATTAAACATGCTGCTGGCTAATATATAGTGCCTGCCAAAGAAAACCATTTTGCAAGTTGGATTCAGTGAACCCTTGCCTGGATGACTTTTGGGACCTTTGGATAGTGCCTTTTTAGGATTTAAATACTACTCTTGATATAAACTTTATTGCCAAAGCAAGAATGGGAAGAAGTTTCTTTAGTTTGCACATATTGTTATAAGAGAGTGTATATACCAACACTTGGTTGTGATAATTCTATGATTCATCTAGTCCCAGTTTTCTCCTAAATGTCTAATAAAAGTTCTGGGGGGAATCAGTCATTCCCATAGGTTGAAAAGTCCCATGTGTGAAAGAATGGGAGGGATTTCTCAAATCATACACTGCCTGGCTTTATTTTATTTTATTTTTTTAAGACTTTATTTATCTATCTGAGAGTGAGAGAGAAAGAAGGGGAGAGAGAACAGGAGGAGAGGGAGAGAGAATCTGAAGCAGACTTTGCTCTGAGCATAGAGACCAAGGTGGGGTTCGATCCCATGATCTCAAGATCATGACCTGAGCTGAAACCAAGAGTCAGACATTTAACTGACTGAGCCACCTAGGATCTCTGCCTGAGATTCTTATACATCCTATGTTCCTAGGCTCCCTCTGTCCATCACTTTACCATTCTTCCTCCCATAATTAGTGTGTAATGAACCATTTCAAGCAATAGAAATGTGTTGCAGCCCTTAGGTAACCTGGGGGAGTAAAACAGGTTGAAAACCACTGGCCTATTGACCTCTCATGCTTCATCTGACCCTAAAATTCTCAGAACCCGAGAGGATATTAGTCCCATGAAAAGATGTATTTCCTTCAAGGAAGATGGGAATCTCTGGACCCTACACATTGTGTACTTACTGTGACTTACACATATGAGTAGTATAGAATGTTTTCCAGCATTCACATCTTCTATCTCTCTTTTGAAAACTCCCAAATGAATGTGGATACATGTAGTCTTGTTTATATAACAGATTCTTATTCCTTTTATTTTAGCTTTCTTTTTCATGCTTGACATACAGCCACCTTCTTGGCAAGGGGCAAATGCCCAGTTAGGCTAACTAAAGGGAACATTGTGAAGTTCAAATCAGAGAAAAGAAACTCACTATATGCATAGTCTTAGTGGATTTAGTGGTCCAGTGTAAAAGTCTAATTGTCTTTCAGTTTGTTTTTCCTTCCTCCTTTCATTACTCCTTCCTTCCTCCCTTCCTCCTCTTTCCTGACTTCTGTAGGGATCAAAAATCTTTCACCTTCCTCTAGGGGGGAAAAATGGAATGAAATGATTGACAATTCCAGGCAAACTTCAAGAAGAGAGGTAGAGATTGGAAGGTGGAGGTGCACAGAGGGCTATAAGAGACAGAGAGGTCTTGTGGGAAAGAAGGAGGAAGGACAGAATTCAGAGGAGAAAGAGTCCCCAAGGGTACAAAAAAAGGGGAGTGTGTAGGTGACTCCCTGAGTTGTCTTAAGAGAAAAGGATTGGAAAAATAAAATCAGGCAGAGTAATCCTATTTTGTCTCTCATCCAAGAAAGACTCTCAGTCAGTTCTAACTCCCGCTTTGACCATGAAGTAAAAGGCAGAGCAGATTCCTCTGGGCATCCTATCTCCTAAGTAAGACTTAGACTTAAAGACATTTTGTTTTGTTTTGTTTTTTATGATGAATCCCAACACTTCCAAACATTCCTCTCATGCTAAGTACCACATGGTCAGTTCTTAAAATTACATTAAAGCGGGGCACCGGGGTAGCTCAGTTGGTTAAGCGGCTGCCTTAGGCTCAGGTCATGATCCCGGAGACCTGGGATGGAGCCCCACATCGGGCTTCCTGCTCGGCAGGAAGCCTGCTTCTCCCTTTCTCACTCCCCCTGCTTGTGTTCCCTCTCTAGCTGTGTTTCTCTGTCAAATAAATAAATAAATAAATAAATAAATAAATATATATATAAAATATTTTATATATAAAATCCTAATATATAGGATTTTATTTATTTGTTATAAGAGAGTGTATATATAAAAAAAATAAAATCTTAAAAAAAATACATTAAAGAATATTCAACCAGGATTCCCTCCTTGAGGTCAATGCACTGCCCTCCCCAACTGTGTCCAGAAATCTTGGCTGTTAATAGCTACACAGCTATGTTCCTCCCTAGAGTGCCCTCTGCAGTGGGGGAAAGTCCTGTACAAGGTAACTTATGTCCCTTCCTGATGGTAGACTGACACTGAGGATGAGCTGATGTAGGGTTTCAAAGACTAGTCCCCTCCCTCAAGATGGAACCACTCTGAGGGTCAATCTAATTCCAGAACTACCAGTGTGACTGGCTAAAGCCTCAAATGGAACTGCATTGATGGGTAGCTTCTCCTCTTGCTCAGTTCTGTTTCCGCACTTCCTCACACATGCAACCTCAGGGAATACTCCAACAAACCTTCTGCATGGAACTTTCCATCTTGGAGTCTATTTTGAAGATATGCAATCCAAGATAGTAGCCTCATGCAGGCTTCCAACAAGCTTCAAGGGAGTGTTCATAGTTTTGTTGTTGTTGTTTTTTTTAAAGATTTTATTTATTTATTTGACAGAGAGAAACACAGCGAGAGAGGAATACAAGCAGAGGGACTGAGAGAGGGAGAAGCAGGCCTCCTGCCAAGCAGGAAGCCCGATGTGGGGCTTGATCCTGGGTCTCGGGATCATGACCTGAGCCGAAAGCAGTCGCTCAACCAACTGAGCCACCCAGGTGCCCCTGTTTTGTTTGTTTGTTTGTTTCTTTTTTTTTTTTTTACTTCAATTCAGTTGTCTCAAATATTAGTTAAATTGAGTTAAAGACCATTTGAAATTTAGAACTATGTGCTTATACATAGTTTTCTTATGTTCCACTTTGTTTTTGGTAGGCGTTTAATAGAGTGCAGTATTCAGTGCAATAAAAATCACATTGCAAATTCATGACTAAATACTAAGTGGCTTTATGGAGAAGCAGAAATGATAAATCTCCACCATCAACCTCCTGGATGTTGACTTTGAATTATTACAAAGCAAATGAATGTGCTCTTAAAGAGGAGGAGCAAGCTTATAGAGTTCTAGGCTGGACAGTACTCTGAACTTCGAAATCCTATTACTTGGATTCACTTTTTTTCACTCTCTGTTAGAGTGCTTCCAATAATAAATTGGAAAGTACAATTTCTACTCTAGTTATCTGAAAATATTACTGTTAGCATAAATTGAATACAGTAAGTGTGATGTTTGAGGGTGTGTAACAAAAACAAGACAAAGCAAGACCCAATTCATTTTCTTTAGGCTGTATTCTTACCTTGTGACTGAATAATAAAAGGTAAAGGTGATTAGGAATGAAAAATCAAGAAATTTTAGGAATACCTCATCTATGGTGTTTTGTTTTGCTTTAAAATAGGACCACAATCTCATTATTATATAGTTGCAAATACAAATGCATATATCCATAGGCAAAGTATATTGTATGTGACTTACTCGCACACAAAGCATATACTTCCAGGCCACTTGGTAGAGAGCAGTTTGTGAGCATTATTAATATTCTTTATTATTCTAAAAATGTACCATATAATGATTTGAATACCACCAACACCTTTATAGCCAAGCATTTACCAGTCAACAAAAATTGCCGGGTGCCAAATTAAAGAGGAAGATGAAACTGCTGAGAAATTGCTGAGTCCCTGTCCCTGCCTCTCCGATTCCACTACAAGAACTAGAAAATACTCTTGTAAATACTTAAAACTTTACTGTTGGGTCAAGTCTCTCCACTAAAAAAGTGGAGAGTTGATCCACTCTTTAAATTGGTCCTACCTCACAGAAACGAATTCACAAACTTGCCCTTTGTCAATATATAATTTGTCAACTATATGAAAATTGTGTGATATCTATGAAATCTTTTTTGTACCTACTATAGTAATTGAATCTTATGAAGAGTATTTTTTTTAAGATTCTCCTCTGAGGCAAAATAATTGCTTTTCATCTTATAAATACTATAGCTCTTTTAATTAATTATGTTTCTCTCTTTGCTTAGGTACTAAGACAAGTACATCCAAATCTGTGAATTATACATAATGTATTTCCATGTACTAATTTCGTTTCTGATATCTTTGTTTTTTTACTGATAATTTCCCATTATTCCCCACCCCCTAAGTTATTTATTTGTATCTTTCCTATTGCTTGTATTGTTTTCATAGGCAACCTCAAATCCTTTGTGAAATGAGGCAAACTGTCAGTTCATTGATTTCTTTCTTCATTTTTATTCTACAATTATTGAATAAATCCCTCAGAGGTATTCTTGTGCTAGCAGTGGTTAAAAAGTGGTGACTAAAACCAGGTCCTGTTCTCATCCAGCTTACACACCAGATGGGAAAGATACACAATAGTCAAATTAAACAAGACATGGATTTGTAATTACAAATTACAAAGAAGGAATTGAAGAAGAAAGCAGGCACTAGTGATCTAATGGGAAAGAAGATACCCTTGACCTTTGACATCTTGTCACTTAAGATCTGTGAGGGAATGTTACTGAAACCAAACCCAGAAACAATACAATAAAGAGTCAAATTTTGTAGTTCCTTGAACATTTTGGTCAACAGCTTAGTTTCTATTTAAAGGGTTAGTGATAAGATTTGATTAATATTTTAAAAAGATCATAGTGGCCATGGTACAGAGGACAGGCTGGAAAGGAGTGAGTGTAGAAGCAGGGCAGCCAGTTAGGGGGTGTTATGGACTAAAGATTCGTGTCCCCTCAGAATTCTTTGATTGTAATCCTATCCACCCCCAGTCTGATGGCATTAGGAGGTGGGGCATTGGAGGTGATCAGGTGATGAGGTACAGCTCCCATGAGTAGGATTAGTGCTCTTATAAAAGAGACATGAGAGAGCTCCCTCCCTCATTCCTTCATGTTGAGGACACAGTGAGAAGACAACTGAGTAGGAACCAGGAAGCTGGTCTTGACCTTGGACTTCCAGCCTCCAGCGCTATGAGAAATAAATACATGTTGTTTAAGCCACCCAGGTATAGTAGCCTTCATGGACTATGATGGGGCTGAGGCAATTGTCCAACAAGAGGATAGTGGTTGGGCCAGGGCATATGGAAGTAGGATTTACTAAGTTTACTAATGCACTGGCTATATGGGATGTGGAAAGAGAGAAATCAAAGGGGATATCTAGGTTTCTGGCTTAAGCAATAAGAGGGAGAATGATGTAACTGGGAGAAGAACAGGTTTTAGGGTTGAGGTTGGTGTCAGAAATGACTTCTGTTTTGGGGCATGGTAAGCCCAAATTGCTCAGGGAAGATAATGAACTGAAGATGTTACATTTGGGAGTAGTTACTATAGACAGTATTTAAAGCCATGGGAAGGGACAGGATTGAGTAGAGACAGAGTGGAGGTAGAAGCAAGGGAGGCAAAGCAGATGAGGAAGATGAAGATATACTGACAGAATGATCCAACAGTTGAAAGAGGAGGGAGAGTATACCGGCCTAGGAAAGAGCAAGGATGGCTGAAGGAGTTAGTCCTTGGGAAAATGAGAAAGGGCTATAGTAATTTTAAAGTATACTGTTGTCCTCCTCCCCCACCCCAGGTCAGAACATATTGAAGTTACCTGAAAAACATTTTTCTTGGTGTTAACAGCAGTCAAGCCTCATTTTTTAACAACTTTATGCATCCTTTGGAACAAACCCCCTCTTTTGGAATAAAGCTGTTTAGAGAAAATCAATATATGAGAAAGTCAACATGTATGAAAGCAACTGAAAATATAAAAAGCACAATCCAAATCTTACCTAATCTCTATCATATTGACCACATTGAAGACAATCCAGATGTCCCTTTCTCTTAAGCACACAATCCCCCCACCCCCCAACATCTACACTTTCAAAAGACAACGCTGACTCTCATTTTCCCTAGATCATGGTCAAGGCCACATTATATGAAATCCCTCAAATTTCTATTTCCACTTATTTCTATGTCCTTGCCTACCCTCTCTGCTTCCCCACAGTCAGAGAAGACATGTTCATCCTTCTTTTCCATAACAATTTATTTCAGAGCCAACATCCTCCTGTCTCCCTGAGAATCATCTCCCTACCCTTACATCTTTGACTTCTTTACCAGTGTGAGTTCCTCAGACTATAAATATGTTCCAATATTCTCCTTCCAAATAAGATCCTTGCCACAAATAAGTCACTCCCCTCCAATAATCCAATCTTCTTTGTTTGATTACTTAACATCTGCAAAAACTAGCTCTACACCCAGCTGCTTATCATCTAGCCAGTAGGGTTTTTGATCTTATTAAAAAAGTTCATTTTGGGGCGCCTGGGTGGCTCAGCGGGTTAAAGCCACTACCTTCGGCTCAGGTCCTGATCTCAGGGTCCTGGGGTCGAGGCCCGCATCGGGCTCTCTGCTCGGCGGGGAGCCTGCTTCCTCCTCTCTCTCTCTCTGCCTGCCTCTCTGCCTACTTGTGATCTCTCTGTCAAATAAATAAATAAAATCCTTAAAAAAAGTTACATTTAAAAAAATGTTCACTTTGACTTCATTACCACCATACCAAGTATATATAGTTTGTCATCCTCATTCTTTATGACCTCTCAGTGACATCTGACAATGCCTATGTATGACACTCTCTTACCTAGAATTTCACAATACTTCCATTTCCTGGTTCTCCTCTTAGTTTTCTAATGGATTATTTGGTTTCTTTCTCTCATGCACTTGATACAATTCAGAAGAGTCTAATCGGAACACTTCAATTTTTCCATATTTTCTCAGTGAACCTTATTCACCTTCATCACATCAAGGAAGGTGAGTTGGAAAGCTATGTTTCTAGTTTTGACCTGTCTCATGAACTCCAAACTGGCTGCACCATGTCCCACAAGTAATGATATGCTGGCTAATGTCTGAGCACTCTTTCTCTGTGGAAAAAATGTGCCAGTTTCCATGGCGTTCATATTCCCACTCTGATTAATGTCAAGCTACCAATGGGATGTCCCTGAGCATGGACCTGGCAAGAAAAGTGTCCAGGCACCTCTTTCAAGCCTGTGCAGGTGGTCTCCAAAATAGCATCATGTGATAAGCCCTTCAAATTCAATAGTCTTTCATCTGCCTGAACTGGTTTATCTACTTCCAGAGATTTTAAATAAGCATTAAGAAACCCTTCTTTCTTTCTTTCTTTCTTCTCTTTTTTTTTTTTTAAGATTTTATTTATTTGACAGAGAGAAACACAGCCAGAGAGGGAACACAAGCAGGGGGAGTGAGAGAGGGAGAAGCAGGCTTCCCGCCGAGCAGGGAGCAGGGAGCAGGGAGCCCGATGTGGGACTCGATCCCGGGTCTCCAGGATCATGACCTGAGCCGAAAGCAGTTGCTTAACCAACTGAGCCACTCAGACGCCCCCATTCTTTCTTATTGGCCAAGGGATTCAGTCCCATTTTTGTTATATATTTAGCAACCATTTAGGTGAGTGATCTTGCTTAAAGGGGGAATATGTCCCATTGAATAGGTTATTTACACTGCTTCCAGCACTGCTCAACTTACAATACATGATAATTTTTAGAGGCATGGAGGGTTAAATAATTTATGCTAATATTATCAACTATTAGTTTTCCTTTAAACTTTCAAACTCTAATTTTATGATATAATTATGATGTTTCATGTGGGATGGACAGTTGAATTACACAATATTTCTTATTCTGGGGAGAGTAGGAGGAACTGTATACATTAAAACACATATGCACACACACATACCAACTTTGTTTAATAGAGTCTTTTACCCACCACCTGGATTTCTCATCAGGAAACCTATAATTCTCCTATATGTACCCTCTAGGTGCCATATGTTGTAATTATATAGAGAGCCAAGTGTTGCTCTAATTAGATCATTTGGCAAAAGGGATTTAGAAACACCATGATGGATATTTACTAGTAGAGATCTAATTAACTCTGGCATATCTGTGACTGAAATATGCAGATAAAACTGTACAACAGAAACATAGGGTCAAACACAGTATATGATCCTAGACCTTCAATATTTACATAGCATCTATACATCTGAGCAGTCTAGCAGATTTTATTTCTAGAGATGACAAAGTTAGGAGGAGCCAAAATTATCTGCCTTGTGTCTACTGAGAAGGCACAAACACTGCATGTCTGGTTTTAATATCGAGTCACATCACTTCAGTTCTAATTGCTCTTAATTACATGCCACTTTAGTTTGAATATTTTCATGATCACTTAAAACCATTTGACGCTACAGAGCTATTTTCTCTGAACAAAGACACTGCTGAGGTAGTTCAAGGACTTAATTTACCTCTTCTCCAAGGGACTTAGATGGTTCTAACCCGGCCCTGAATCAGACCCTGCCTCCTTCCTCCCAGGAAACTGTAAAGCCATAGATCTGAAAAGGTTGCCAATTTATTATTAAAAATATGAAGGCGCCTGGGTGGCTCAGTGGGTTAAGCCTCTGCCTTCAGCTCAGGTCGTGATCTCAGGGTCCTGGGATCAAGGCCTGCATTGGGCTCTCTGCTCAGCAGGGAGCCTGCTTCCTCCTCTCTCTCTGCCTACCTCTCTACCTACTTGTGATCTGTCTCTCTGTCCAATAAATAAATAAAGTCTTTAAAAAAATATGAAAGAACAGTAAAAGCTTCTTTTGGCCAGTCACCTTATCCATATTAAAGGTGCCAGCCACATGCCACTGTTTTGGAGAGAGGTAATGAAAGCAGTGCTTTAGTTTTACTAATAATTTATTAACTTATCACCAGATTTCATGTGCTCTTTGCAGTGGAGTGAAGCATCTCATGCTTGCTCCTTCTTCTAGCAAAGCTGGTAAAGACTAGGCCTCTGGCATAATGGATACTTGGATTTGAATCCCAGCTCTAAAACTACCATTAAGCTTTGAAACAGATAAAGACCCTCTTTGAGCCTTGGTTTTCTTATCTAAAATATAAGGTTAACAAAAAGATTGATCTCATGATGTTCTTCTGAGGACCAAAAGAGAACATACATGAAGTGTTTGGCAGAGGTTATCATAATCACTGAAAAAAAGCTAGATATTGTTGCTGCTAGTACTATTGTTAACAAATGGCCGAAGTGATAGCCACAAGATAACCAAAAAATACATGAAAAGAGTCAAAGGAATAAGTATCCTGAATCCCTAAGGATTCCCAAAGCCCAGGGTTTACTCATGAATGCAATAGTGACACCAAGGGAGATAAAAATCTCATTTTGACTTACTAGATACAGATTTCTTTTTTTTTTTTTTAAGATTTTATTTATTTATTTGACAGAGAGAAGCACAGCCAGAGAGGGGACACAAGCAGGGGGACTGAGAGAGGGAGAAGCAGGCTTCCTGCCAAGCAGGGAGCCCAATGTGGGACTCGATCCCGGGTCTCCAGGATCATGACCTGAGCTGAAGGCAGTCGCTTAACCAACTGAGCCACCCAGGCACCTCTAGATACAGATTTCTGAGGTTCTTCAGAGCCAAGCTGAATCACAGTGTTGCTGTCATTATTATTTTATATTCAATAACATTATTTTGTAATGATAATCATTTCTTGTTAAGAGTCTGAAGCGCCTCCCTACTGATTCTTCTTCCATTTCGTCCATTTCAACTCCACAGATACCGAGTCTTCCACCTGGCTGTATCCCTCTTACCTCATTTCTTGTACAAGTCTATCACTCCATCTTGCTTAAATTCACTTCTGGTTCAAAGCCAATTTTGCCAGACTCTGCCTGATTTTGAGAGTCTCCTCCCTGTGTGCTCGCTAAGCACTCCTGTGTACTTCTGTTTAGGTTCTGTTATCTTAAACTTCACTAATGGTTTCCAAATTGTTTCACGAGTGTATGTATTGCCACAACAGGTGAATTTTATAAAACTCTAGGAAGCAAGTCATGATGCTTTCTTCTCTCCTCCTTCAACTACACTAGACTTTTACACTTTCTATAATCATGGAATTAAAATGAAAATCTTTATGTAAAACAATCTATGTAAAACACAGATTCCAACTAGGAATGAAGATTTCCTATCACTTCATTCTTTTACTGGTTTTTGAGAAATTTTGGGGAAAGGTTCAGGTTTGTACTTCACTCTCCTCCATTCCAACATCATTTACCACTGTGTTTTCACCTGCAAACCTTCCCCTATTCTGATTTCTCCAGGGTGTTCAAGGCTTTGGGGACATGAAAAGAAGGTCTCCCAGCATAAGTTGGGGCTCACTGCTCTAGAGAAAGAAGGGAGAGCATTCAGGCCACCAACAAAATTTATTTCCACATTATATTGTATTAGAAGCACCCAGTGGAAATGAGGAATCAATCAAAAGAATAAATATGATCTCACTCATATGTAGAATTTAAGAAAGAAAATAGATGAACATATGGGAAGGGGGAGAAGACAAAATGGAGAGAGGGGAAACAAACCCTAAGAGACTCTTTATGATAGAGAACAGACTGAGGGTTGATGGAGGGAGGTGGGTAGGGGATGGGCTAGATGGGGGATGGGTTTTAAAGAGGGCACTTGTGAAGAACACTGGGTGTTGTAAGTGATGAATCATTGAATTTCACTCCAGAAATGAATACTGCACTGTATGTATATTCACTAACTAAAAATTAAATATATAAAAAAAAGGTTAAGTCACAAAGGATGAGTAAAAGGCATGGTAAACCAAACCAAAATAAAGCCAAAATAATAATAATAAAAGTAATCAAGCAAAAGGAAAGTCCTAGTCCTATCACTAGGAAGATGTTTTATTTATTTTTATTTTTTAAAAAGATTATTTATTTATTTCAGGGTGGGAGGAGGAGCAGAAGGAGAGGGAGAGAGAGAGTCAGACTCTACATGAGCACAGAGCCCCTTGCGGGGCTCAGTCTCATGACCCATGAAATCACAGCCTGAGCCGAAACCAAGAGTCAGGAGCTTCACAGACTACACCACCCAGGCACCCCTAGGAAAATGTCTTAATACCCAGCATTGCTAGCAATGTGCCATGAGTTAGCTTGGGGGCTGGCAAACTGTTCTGTAAAGGGCCAGAAAGTAAGTATTTTCAGCCTTGCAGGCCAGGCAGTGCCCAACCCTGCCCTCGGAGTGCAAACACAGCCTAGACAATTTGCTAATGAATGAGTGTGACTGTGTCCAATAGAACTTCATTTGTGGACACTGAAATTTGAATTTCATCTAATTTTCATGTGTCACAAAATGCTATTTTTCCTTTCTTTCCTAGCATTTAAAAACAGAAAACCCTTCTCTGCTTGCAAGCTGTGCAGACTCAGGTGGCAGGCTGGATTTTGGCCCTGGGGGCTATAGTTTGTCAAGTCCTGGATAAGAGCATTTCGGGCCAAGAGAACAGCATGTTTAAAGGCTTTGTTGGAGGAGTAAGGCCACTTGAAGGGGTGCCAGGAGGTCCACATGGCTCAAGGGACTGAGGGCAACTAAGTGAGAAAGCAGGAAGAGTGAGGTTGGGCTGGACCAGTGGCGGCGGGGGGCAGGGCAGTCTCACTGGTCACGTGATGGGCTGTCTGTACTGAGGTCAATGGGAAGCTACTGACACAGCATCACACCTAGTTGTGCATTAGAATCACCTGGGAAATGTAAAGACAAATTCATGTTCCCAGGTCTCATCTCAGAATTCCTTAGAAAGAATGTCTGGGAAAGAAGAGTGGGATTCTCATTTTTAAATGTACCTCTGTAGGTTCTGCAGCACTCAGCCTGGCCCTGGTCTGCAGACCTGAATTTGGAAACTACCTCTGGCTCTCCACTGTACAGATGCAGAAACACTGGCCTAGGAAGGTCAAGTGACTTCTACTTAAATATCCTATCACCACCTTCACCAGTCTCCCCCAAACAGTGGATGATTTTGAATGGTTTATGCACAAATATTGAGTATTTAGGGTATTTTAGGTTCACTACCAGAAGCTGGGGTCCTCAAACACACATGGATGGCACTTTCCTCACAGCCCCTTCAGCCTGTTATGGGAAATAAACATTAATGAAATAATCATACTCATAAATATAAAATTTATAACTTTAAGAGAAAAAAGAAAAAAGGAAAAAAGGAAGGAGGGAAGATTAAAGAAGGAAAGAAGGAAAGTCCATAGTCCCAGTTCCCAGGGAAACCACTGCTGACATTTTGGTAAAATTCCTTCCAGGATTTTTCCTATGAATATACATAAAACTACCTATATATGTATGTGTATTGGAGACTATAGAATGATATTTTATATAATGTTAAAAAATAAAATTTATGGGGCACCTGGGTGGCTCAGTTGGTTAAGCGACTCCCTTCAGCTCAGGTCATGATCCCAGAGACCCGGGATCGAGCCCCATATCGGGCTCCCTGCTCGGCAGGAAGCCTGCTTCTCCCTCTCTCACTCCCCCTGCTTGTGTTCCCTCTCTTGCTGTGTTTCTCTGTCAAATAAATGAATAAAATATTTAAAAAAATAAAATTTATAACTGTAATAAAATGAAAAGTCTCTATCCTTTAAATCACTGTAGAAAATTCACCCCCCCCCCTTTTTTAGGACACCTGTAGACACCGAGTTTAAATTAGGTTATATTCCTAATCTCAAATATGTCTTACGTAAAGGAACTGTGTGATGAATGCTTATTGGATTGAATTGATGAGAGATGTGATCCAGGAAGTTGCATCTTGTGGAAGATATGAGTGAGGGCTGGTTTCAAATAAACCAGTTAAGGGGTCAGCTTAAGAGTTGCAAAGTCCATATAAGAAATAATAAGGGTAAGAATCAGTACAGGGACAGAGGACAGACTAACAAAAAGAGGATTAATGTAAGAGATTCTTGGAAAAAAATTGTTTTTAAATCATGTGTTGCCTTTACTTTGGGGACCTTTTTTCAGATACTTCCACATAAAAATTCAGTTCTCTTCTGAGCATGTCTTGAGGCATAACCAATACTGTGATCACAAGAATTGAACAGTTAGTAGTTCTTGCCTGAATTTGGCCATCAGTTTAAACCCTGCCGGTAATACAACATGACATACTCTACTGAGGCAGAAAAGGTTTGTGGCTGAGAAGTTCATGGAGTTTCCTGCAGCACTGGGTCTGTGTATCACTACAAACATTTAAAAACAAATCTCTCTAAAGCCTTCTGCACTGTACTTTGGGGGACTTAAAGCCATAACTATTTTCTCCATGGCTCTAGGAGAGATGAACTGAGGCAACGGAGGAAACTTCTAGGTCTGAATTTGGAGAGCAGAATAAGCTCTGTCTATTTCTATAACTGCACATGCAAAATTAAAAATGATATAGTACTACCAATAAGCAAGGCAACAGATTCTATCCAGAACAATGATGCTCATGTTGCTTTGATGTTGTTTTGCCTCCAAGGCAGGATTTCCATTATTATGGAGATGAACTGCCTCTAATTATTGCAATAACATAATTGTTCCCCAGGGCAGAATTCCTAATAACAGAGCTATACAGCTCTGCAGCAACTGTAAGAGATATCCTGAGTGCAGGTTTCTCATTAAAAGCACATATATAGACACTGTGCTTCCAGAAGAGAAACAGAACGCCTGAAGCAATAAACTCTCCTTTCCACACTAGGATTCCATCGGCCTTTGGGGCAAATAACTGCCATCACATTTGCTCTGCATCCCAGACGGCCGAAGTCTTCAGACCAGGCTTTCACACTTTATATACAGCACGGAGTTTTTTAGCCCTGCACTGGGATTTGCCTCCATGTACTACATGAATTTCAACTCTTCCAAAGGCCTTTGGGAGAAGAGGCATATTAGGGCCATGATCTAATTTCACTTCAGAATCAGACTTCAGCGTCTCTAGTCAAGAAACATGAATACGAATTTTATTCCTATTTGGGTTGAATATTCTCATGGAATGCTAGACTTGATCTGATTAGACTGTGGGGATCAGACAAACCTAAACACACATTACAATCTGTGAAGGAATGCCTAAGAATATAGATGGTGACACTGTCTTCAAAAGTGGTCCACAGTGGCCTGAAAATATTCTGCCCAAGGTGATGTCAAGTTCCTAAACACAGTGGTCATCTTTGAGCTGTTAGTTGGCTGGATATCTTGAAGGCACAAAATGTATGTTCCTTCTGGAACCTTTCTGCTCCCTTGGTTTCTGTTACATTCCTCCATATGTTTTTTCTACACCTTTGGGTCTGCTTTCTTAATTCTTTCATCCCACTCTGCTTCCACCATTCTCTGTATGTGTCTGCTCCTCAGGGTTTCTCCTTTGATTCACATGCTCTTATTTGACAAAACTCTATCTGGATGAATTTATCCCCTCCATCGTTTATCTACTGGTGAAATGTAGGTCTCATTGTTCTCCTGAACCCAGACCTATATTTCAACTTCCTATTGGACACATTTGCTGAGCACTTACTCTATAGTGGGCATTGTCCTAGATGCTACTATTACAGAATGGAACAAAATACACTCAAAGGGCCCAGTGTCACCACAGGAAGAAGAGGGAGGCCCAAGAGGAGGTCAAAGTTATGTGATGTGGGTCGGCCCAACCTGATTCATCTTTGTTGGCTTTGAGGATGGAGGAAGGGGGCCATGAGCCAAGAAACAAAGGTGGCCTCTAGAAAGCTGGAAATACATTCCTATCTAAACTCTCCAGAAGGAACATGTGATTTTAGCCTAATGAGACCCATTTCAGTCTTTTGATCTCCAGGACTATAAGATACTGTATTATTTAAGTCAAATGCAACAAACACACACACACACACCTGCACAAGTTTTTGATCTTGTGGAGTTTACATTCTGACTGGGTAGAGGGTAGGGAATTCATAAATATACAGTGTGTTAGATGCTGATAAGAACTATGGAGAATATAAAGCAAGTGAAGAGGATGGAAATTTTACTATTTAAAACAGGTTAGTGGGAAAAATCTTCTCTGAGTAGATGATACTTGAATGGGAATTCCTATTTGAATGTGACACCTCCACTTGCAGGACCTTCACATTCAACATGTTAATACTAATCTCTTTATTTTCTCCTCTCAGACTTGCTCTCTCTGTGGTTTCTACTGTGGCAGTTGGCTCTACTGGGCACCAGCTGCTCATGTTAGAATCCCAGGAGTCATTTTTACCCCCTCTTTCTTTATCCAATCTTTTAACTTACTACATCATTAAATCTTTTTAAATTTTACCCTTTAAAAGCCCGTCAGGGGTGCCTGGGTGGCTCAGGGGGTTAAAGCCTCTGCTTTCGGCTCAGGTCATGGTCTCAGGGTCCTGGGATCAAGGCCCAAGTGGGGCTCTCTGCTCAGCAGGGAGCCTGCTTCCTCCTCTCTCTGCCTGCCTCTCTGCCTACTTGTGATCTCTCTCTGTGTCAAATAAAATCTCTAAGGGAAAAAAAAAAAAAAAAAAGCCTGTCGGTCTTCCATTCCTTTACTCTCAAGGTACTGAAATCAACATCCTTATCATTTCCATCCCAGACTATTGCCTGCAACTGGTTTCTCTGCCTCTCCAATCTTGCTCCTCTCTGATTCTTCTCCCTGTTGCAGGCAGAGCATTCCTTCACAGTACTTGTATAACAGTGCACTCCTTGCATAAAAGCCTTCCATTCTTTCCAGGGTCTTCTAGTTCAAGTCTAAACTCTGTAGACATAAAATACAAAGCCTCCACAATCTACTGCTGGCCTATATTTTTTCAATCTTCCTTCTCAGTATATCACCTTTATAACATATGCCCTAGGATTAATGGAAAACATATTGTTATTTTGCTGCTGTGTCCCTGCACTAGTCTATGAGCATCTTGAGGGCTGGGCTTATGTCTCCTCTTCCTCTCTAGCACCAAGCACCAAGCAGGGAGCCTAGCCTATGGCAAGTACCCAATACATTCTTCATTCATTAAACCAAATTGGAATCTACTAGTTTGACAGAAGAGTCATGCTGCTGTTCTGAAACCATGCCTGCAATATGCAGGCTGTAAGTTTGAGATGCTTGGGGCTCCTGGGTGGACTCAGTTGTTAAGCATCTGCCTTTGGCTCAGGTCATGATCCTAGAGTCCTGGGATCAAGCCCTGCATTGGGTTCCCTGCTCTGCAGGAAGCCTGCTTCTCCCTCTCCCACTTCCCCTGCTTGTGCTCCCTCTCTCCCTGTGTATCTCTCTCTCTCTCTCTAAATAAATAAAATCTTTAAAAAGATAAAGTTTGAGATTCTTCCCAGCCACACTCAGTGGCTTATCTATTTTGGTGACTGTCCATTAGCTTGACATAATATATTAGCCTAATGTCAAGCATCAGTAAGACTAAGATGTCTTTATTTACACGATGCTAACTAGAATAACATTTCACTCATTTCTTCAGCTTCAGTGAGAAGTAAAATATTTCCTCTATGTGAATTTTCCAGTCAACTAGACTTACCCCTTTAAGCACTAAGATGATTTTTAAAAATAACCTTTGGGAGTGAGTGGTCTTTCTATGATGTATTATATACACTTGCCTGCCCTACTAATCTAAACTCGCTGAAGATAATTTCTCCTCTTCAGAGACATCATGTAACAGTAATTATCATACTTTACTACAGAGATAAAATAAAGCTGTTTGTTCCCTTTATTAATACTGCTTTTAATTCTAGGTATCATATTTTTAGAAAGACAATGAAAAAAAATGATCAGGATAGTGAGAGGATGTGAAAACACTGTCATATGAACAGTATCATGGACATATAGGCTTGGAAAAGAATGAAAGAGGGCAGGACCATAGTCTGCCAGTCTATATAAAGGGAAGGGTTGGGGGTGGAGAAAAATCAGATTTGCCAGCATAATTTCAGAAAGTGAAACAAAACACAATGAGTGAAAGTTATAAGGATATAGGTTATGAAGAAAAAAAATCTTCTAACCATTAGTTAGGTCTCCATCATTAGATGTAGCCAGGGAAGGGTAAGGGTCCAGCCATGGTGGGGAATCTGTGACTACAGTAGGAATTTGTCACTGTTGTCTGTCCAGCGTTCATTTATTCTTGTTCTGATAGTAAGGACCTTAAATTTCTTTGGGGGAAACTCTTCTCAGTCCATGTGGTTTAAAGTGGGGCTTCCCATGTGCTCTCTGAGGACCAGTGAACCATACACAGGGCATCACATCCTCCCTGAATATATTTGGTTCAGGGGAGAACACTGACCAAAGGAGGATTATTCAGTTAGGTGAAAATTGATTCTGGAATTGTTATGAGAGCTGGAAAAGAAGGCAGCCTGGGTCTGCTGACAGCCACTCTAGTGCCAGGAGAGGAGAGCCCATTAGAAGAGGGAGTCAACACAGAAGGCAGAGCTGGTGAGAGATGAAGAGAGCGAGACAGAGTCCTGATGCCTCTGGGTGAACTCCTGAGCCCTTCAGTCAGTCCATCCCTGCCCTTCTCAGACATGGGAGCCAAAGTACCGAAGCCTGTCTTGAGTTGGGTTTCTGTCGCTTACACTAAAAGAGCCGTCCTGGTTGAAACATGGTTTCAGGCTCCTTACAATTCTAGGATGCTAGGTTTTTATCAATGATCCTGTTGCTTTTGTACTTCGATATTTTGTTTCTAATAGATCAACTTTAATCTCATCTGCTTCAAGTGTCTTCTATCTAGAAACTAAAAGTAAACAAAATTATCAACTTATTCAGTTAGTGGGCTTAATTGCTCATTTAATCTGCATAATTTTGCTGCTTTGATGGTGATGATAGGTGTTTCCTGAAGACTCAAGGACCGGGGCTTTGTGACAGGTCATATCTGTTTTAAATATCTGAGATTGCTTATACTTTGATAGCTGGAAATGTGTACAAGAGAAAAAGAAATGTTTCATGTATACAATTACAAAGCTATAAAAGTTAAAAAATTAAATCTTTCATTTAGATGCTTCATTTAGAGAAGGCTACTATGAATATGCTCTAAATTCATAAAGGCATGAGAAACCAAAATAAGTACATGCAAATATATTTTTACATATTTCATGTTAACATTAAATCAGTCTTTCTCAGTCTATATCCAGTGGGATAACTACAATATCACCATATGATTAAATAAGATAAAAACTTAAAACTGTTGCTTCATATACTTTTATTGTAAGTTCATTTGTAGTCAGTTGCTTAGTTAAAACAGAAGTTAAATTCATGTACTAAGTAGTGTTTCGCAAAATCTGTCTAAACATAGACTCTAGGGAGAACACTACTAAAAAGAGGTGCTGGGTCATAAAGTTTTATTTCAGCAAAACACTGTTTGTACTACTATTTTGTACTTAAGATATTAATAACTTTTTACTCAAAGGTTAAAGGTTTGCCCTTCGATTCTTACAATCCCACAACTCAAAAGAGAATTGGGACTAAAAAGTCAGTGTATTAGAAACTGGGAATAACTCAGCACTGGGCACCAAGAAATGTGCCTTTTGTGTTGGTCTAAAAATGTTAATCTTTTCCTAAAATAGGAGTTCTAAAACTTTTCACTCATGAGTTGTTTTGATCACTTAACCATTTAATGGTCTTTCACCTTTACCAGAAAAAAAGGAGAAGGATGGCAAAATTTTTTCTCTTCCAGTGAGAAAATATTAAAATCTTTTCTATTTTTCACCCTTTTTAGAAATTATGAGATATACAGATGAGTTTATATCTTTCTCAGAAGTTAAAATCCAGTGACTCATGGAGTAAACTTGGTATATGGATCCATGTTGTAAAAAACATTACAATTAAAAAAAAATAAGTTGAGGACTTTTAAAAATTAAGAGAGTTCAAATAAAAGCCCAGATTTCTAGCTTATCTTGAAGAATGAAAAGATATGGAGGTACCTGATCTGCATCTCCATATGGCAGCAATAATGCACGAATTGAATTGGATGGGCCACATCGTCATTCCCCTTTATATTACACCGGGCCAGCTTTGGGACTCATGTACATTACCCAGACCAGTCTGTCTGCTTAATACAATCGGAGTGAGGTCGAAGGAAGGAGCAGAGCTGTGAGAACACAGCACCTATGTGGAGAAGCAAGTCCTAAAACTGATAGTTTGGGTCATGTGTGGTGACTCTGGCAATGGAGGTAATAAAGAGCAAGACTTGGATGATGATGGGGAGTTTCCTCAGTTCAAATACATCTTTAGTGCCATATAAACGCTGAAGCAATATGTGAACCTTATTAGTCAAGTCGTTAGGACAAAGAATGAAAACTGGAGAGAGACGAGCTTTGTGGTAAATCAAGCAGTAGAAACAATCAATGAAATTCAGTCATCAGATAGAATTCTTGATATTGATATACCATTTTCCCAAAGGTAATCTGATCAGTATATAACAACGGTTAAGCTATAGCAGGGGTTAATAGTCATTAATACTGTTCAAAATATTAGGTTATTATTTATTTATTTATTTTTTCCTAGAATTTCTGTCTATTTCCATGTTCAAAGGTTTATCATTGATTTTGATCAGAAATAAAATGGGTAACAGATACATTAGCATGCTTTAGTTCTTCCCATTAGCTAATCTCCCATTAGCTAATTCATGGAAGCCAATTATCTTGAACAAAAGTGAAAGAGGAAAGTCAAACATTACTTATCTTCCTTCCTCAGATGTAAATCAAAATATGTTAAAGATTTAGCTTGGCATTTTTTTCTAGACACATAGTAAGACTGTACTTCTTCTTGCTGGAATGAACTTTTGAAGAGCCGTGTGACTTGTTCTGGCCAATGAAACACTAGTCAAAGTGAAGTGTTTCATTTCTGGGCAAAAGCTTTAAGTGGCTTGTTTGGCCACGTGTTTCTCTTCTGCAAATACTGATGTCCTGGAGGGTCCTACTCTACCAGCCGTGGCTGCCGAGGGCAGCAAAGCCACCCGCAGACCCCCGAGCGGCATGCAGTGTGAATTATAAATAGACTTCAGTTGTTTTAAATCACTGCAGGTTGCTTGTTACAGTAATGTTCGGCTAACTTCATTCATTCGTGAATTTTGACATGTCTATTATGTATATTATTTTAAAGTACTTTCTCTTTATATCATTGTGAAATTAAAAATTTACATTGTACCCTTAGTCAAAGCATTACATGTGGCACATACTGTTATATTTCAATTGTATTCTAATAAAGTAAATGCATAATTATTAAAAGTAGTCTTACATACCATCTTCTGGGAAACACTGAGTTAAAATAGGAAATAAACCCTCAGGCTACAAGATAAGAACCTGTCCTCTCAAGCTCCAAGTATGTCTCCATATTTGAACACCATGCCAATATTCAGTGAAATACATTGCTCCCTTTATGTAACGGAAATCAGGAAGGGATATATATTATGAATTTAGTGTGTGTATGACTACACCATCTATAAACTGTACAAAGTTTGTTTGCAAAAATCATTAATAAGGACAACATCATCAGTGCAAAGATCTAATTTGCATATGCAAATCCAAAGGTGTACAGGTGTAAAGGGTAGATACAGATACATTTTTACAGGCTTCTACATTGCATCCTCGAGTACTTGACCTTTAGCTTCAATTAAAATCATTATATAGAGAGCTAGTAAATGCTGTGACATAGACTCATGTATAATTACCATTTTCCAAAAGATTGAGTAGATTACAGAAAGGGATGGGAGATGTTTATAGGTGTGACAGTCAAGAAAAGGTCTTACAGGTACCTGTCATTTGATGCAATGTGACCGAAAACGCCAAACAACCCATATATATATTTACACTGTATAAGCAGCATGCATTTTAAATTTAATTCACATATAAAAGGAAATACACAAGAGTTTATATGTCAGAAAGAAAAAAACTGTTGTTTCAAAAAAATGTTACTAAAATACTCAAAACTATGTGATATGCAGAATGAGTTTCAGAATTAGCAATATTTAGCCTCAAAAAAAAGAGAAACTATTGAGACATAATAGCCATTGCCAAATATTTGAGAAGTTGTCATAGCAAATACACACTGGATTTCTTTGTTTAAGCAAAAATTAGTATGGAGAAAAGTGGGTGAATCAACAAATAAATTTTAGGCTAAAATTAAAGGAAGGTTTTTCCAGCTGCTCACCTTTGAGCAGCTCCGACAGTCAACAGGGATCATGCAATCTCTCTCTGCAAGGAGGGCTTTGGAGAATCTTAATATAACAAGAAGGATTATAGAGACCAGCTGATACACTGGTCTTTGTATCTTCCAAAACTTCAGGTCTTTGATTATTTAGTCCACCAACTGCAGATGATAAAATTTCTCCCTCCAGAACTATTAATAGACAAATAAGTTATTATAGATTCATCAACTATTAAAAATGTCTTAAGATAGTACCTTTCATTTTCTCTTAATATGTCCCTTCCTTTCTTCCAGGTGTAGACAGGTTTAGGAGATGCTTTTGGCTTACACTCAATGACAACTTCACCTCCCACTTTGACAAGAGTTACTCTTTTTAAGAGGGTTCTCGAAAAATCCGGACCCACAGCTGGAAGAGAATACAGAAAATAAAATAATTATTATGGAAGAAAAAACCTCACTAGATCATGCTTTAGCCTTTTTCTTTCTACAACGCATTTATTGTTGCCTTGGGCATCAGAGGGAAGAGATTACACTTGTAGCACTGTACATTTTGATGGGTTTATTAAAAATTGAGGTATAATTTATATGTGGTAAAATGCACCAGATTCAAGAGTACAGCTTGATGAAATGGACCTACTGCACTAAGAAGACTGAGATATAGAACCTTCCGTCACTCTATTCAGGGAGTCTTAAAAAATTATTTCATGTTCAAATGAATAAAAATTTTAAAATTTCAGGGAAGCATAAGAAAAGACAAGAGAATCCACAAGGCATTTTTCTGATTATGGAGGGTAAAGAATTCCCTCTTCGATAACAGTTTCTGCCTCTGCTCTGTTCCTCAGTACTCTGTGCATGTCTCCATGAGAGAGCATGCTGAAATGTCTGTATCATCACCCTCTGAGCTTTCCTTAAAAACAAGGGCTTTCTCCAGCTTTCTACTACTGTTGCCTAATGCAATGCTTGGCTCATGCAGGATAAACTGGGGTTTGCTCTTAGAAAACTCAATTCTATGCTCACTGTGAGTGTTCTAAAATTCACTTTATAAGTCAGGTGGTTGTATGAAAATAATGTTAAAGAATTATTGCTTTCCTAAAACAACAGATACATATTCGTATTCTCTTGGAAGGAATTTAAAAGATGCCTTTCTGAAAGAAAAAAAAAATCTCCATTTCTGGGGCGCCTGGGTGGCTCAGTTGGTTAAGTGTCTGCCTTCGGCTCAGGTCATGATCCCGGAAACCGGGGATTGAGCCCCACATTGGGCTCCCGGCTCGGTGGGAGGCCTGCTTCTCGCTCTCTCACTCCCCCAGCTTGTGTTTCCTCTCCTGCTGTGTTTCTCTCTGTGAAATGAATAAGTAAAATCTTTAAAAAAAAATATCTCCATTTCCTTCTGAGTTAATTAAATCAATGTGATCTAGGATCTCTTTTGAGTGTGGAATCACCTCTTGGAATCCTAATTTCACTACATTTAAAATCTCTGACTCCCAGTAGTTTGACCTAATAGAATTTAAGATTTTAGATCATGTTGAAGATGAAATTTAAATGCTACAGATTACTTAAACAAGGAGAGAAAATGAGCATGTATATATGTATGTAGGGAGAACGGGAGTCAATTTCTTCAAAGCAGGTAATAGTGATATTAAAAAAATAATAAAACAAAAATAAACTTCAGTGAAAGCAAGTTAAATTTTACTAAGTGCTTTTATTGTGGAAATATTTTCAGTAACTGTCTAGAAGGAAATAAAAGTGGGAAGGTTACTTTTTAAAGGGATATGACTGGAGCTGGTTTTACTACACAAAGGTGAAATTCAGTAGACGAATTTAGTAGGCAGTTGGTATCTGGATCTGTGTACCTTGGATTCATGAGGGGAGTCTACAATTTGAAGCATACTTCTATAATGATAAGTGCAATTAATAAGTAACCTGCAAGTTGTTACAGATGTTTCTGTTGTAATGAGATAAATGTATTCCTAGTATGATCTGAAAAATCACATAATAAAAATAATAAGAATATGAAAAAGATAGGGTCAGGACAGACCCACTCAATATTTATATAACAACACACTGACAAAAAAACACCTGATCACCCCTTGAATAAATATATAAGCCTGGTTAAAAAGACAGGTGAAATTCCTAATAAATACTACAAAAATACAGAACACGTGTGAATGAGTTGTACGTGTGTGTGAAGACAGTTTGATGAAAGACATAAGAGTGAAGATTGCTCAACTCAAGCAAACAAGTAAAACCGTAAAGACTTTGTAACAAAATAAAATCTGCGGCAAGACTCAAGAGAAGCATGCTATCAGCACCGTCATGTTACGTGGTCAAACTAAGCCAAGAGGAATAATGTAGGTGAGGGGAATGGTGGGCAACATAGTTTTGGCTTGGATACTATGCTGATCTGAATTAGTGGGCTCTGTGTTTGCTGCCATGTGTGAAACACATGAACAAAACCAGCATTTATGTTCTACTGGCATTATTCCCCCATTTACCACTCCCATAAATGCTAATATGCAACACAGAAAGGTTTCTGTAGCAGAACAGACTTATTCTTACCTTAAACACCTGAATTCACACATTATTGTAAAAAAAAATTCTAGAAGTTTTTGAAAGAGTGTTTTGAGAAATAGAGTTACAAACATGTATCATATAAAAATCCCTTTTTAAAATTGTATCTTTCTACACACACATTTTTATCACTTTAGGCAGACATTTTTCATCTGTTCAGGAGGTATTCTGCAATTGCATTTGAAATGAGTTTACATAAATCAAACTGTGCACAACACATGGGTGTATTTGTCAAAAAACTATATATTGCTTTTATGAGATCTGAAATAGCATGATATCAGCCTCACAGAAGACAGAAAACACACCTTCTAGTTTCAGAAGCATTTTTACTAAACTGTTTGTGTGCATATTATCTTGTGGATATCCTAGTGATGAGTGGCTTTGAGTATCTTTCATTAATAAAAATAGAATTATAAGTTCAAATCTCTTCCCTTTCTTTAATCTGCTTAATTTACTTCTATTGTTATTTAACCCTGCAAATCTATCAGCTTCCACATTAAGCTGCAGGGCTTTCTAGGACAAAATTGTCAAGCCTTCACCAGTTTGTGAATACTTGACCCATTAATGGTTTTCTTAATATTCTCCATTTTCTGACCATCTGTCACACCTAAGATGCCCTTAAGTGTATGGAATGATGTCTTTTCCTCTCTGTATCCTATATTTAAGTGAAAGGAGCCTGTTAAATTTGACATTCACAGAGAAATTAGGTTTTAAAGTTATTGGTAATGTCCCCAGTAGAGCACTATTAGAACCCAACCTTTGCTGGCACTTAAAAATTTAGTACACTTTGAAGGTGAAACTTCAGTAGGTTCTTAATAGCTCAGAAAAGGTAAAACCAATTGTCAAATTACCCACTTGAATCTGAGAGTCGCTCAGATCCTGGGGGATCCTCATTTGCTAAATCTAATGCACTTAGAGGATAATATTTCTTATATCAACTACTAGAGGGCACTGCTCTCTCAATGTTGGAATTAGTCAGGTTATAGGACCTCTTCCATTTGGAAAATGCAACTTTTTCTTATTTATCAAGGATCTTTAATCCATTAACATTACATGATCTATGAGAAGCATCCAGCTAAAAGAAGCTCTCTCTGTAATTCTCAACTGTTTGGTTTTACTGAATTAAGTGGCTCTTGGTCACATGTCAAGGATATTTAAAGTGGCTAACAGAACACTTGAAAACAAAAGTTTCTTGACTTAGTATCATTTCTCAAGAGTGAGAGCAGGGATGATAACTCCTTGACTAGAGGGGCAGAGGGAATCCCATTTGGGAAATGTACAAGTGTGATTTTTTTTTTTAAGAAGACTTTATTTATTTATTTGATAGAGAGAGAGATCACAAGTAGGCAGAGAGGCAGACAGAGAGAGAGGAGGAAGCAGGCTCCCCACTGAGCAGAGAGCCCGATGCGGGCCTCGATCCCAGGACCCTGAGATCATGACCTGAGCTGAAGGCAGAGGCTTAACCCACTGAGCCACCCAGGCGCCCACAAGTGTGATTTTTATTGTTGAAGAGGAAAGGATATTTCTGCATGCGGTTCTATTGCTCTTAGTCTGTAGAAACATCACTGGCAACATTGCCAGTGGATGGAGACTATTCAGTTTGGTCCTTTTTGAAGTTCGGAAGTCTGGACTATTTTAACCTTTATCTATTACCTTTAACTATTACCTCATCATTCCATAAAAATAAACCTAGAGTGAATGCATCCATTCAAATGTTTTCACCACTGAAGAGATAATGCTGGTATCAGAGTTTAAAACCCCAACATCTTTCCAGTTTGCTGGGTAGATAACGAGAAGGCTGGTTATAGTGGGAGTATTCTTTCTAGATCCACCATTTCAGAGTGGTGGATTCAAAATCAGCCCTCTCTAACCAGGGATGATATTCACAAGGAGACTCAACACAACTCTGAAGTAAGATTTTTCTCTTTTGATATCAGCATGATGTGTCCCTTCTAAGTTCCTCATACCCATGCCTGGCTTGTTTTGGTTGAATATATTGAATGTCCGGCTTACATGGTTCTTCTCCTACTGTGATAGCTCTTAAGTTAATGGATTCCTGCTCCTTTGGGAAGGGTATTGTAAAACAAAAGTAATAATATTTATAGTCACAAGGTTGTTTTGAAGAATACATGAAATGATACCTGTATTGTATATGAAGTACTTAGCCCAATATTTGTTTCATTCCTACTCCTCCTCTCTGCTATCTCCATTACCACCACCACCATTATTAGGGGACTTTATGCCAAAACATAGGAGCGTTTTTTAGAGCTAAATAAACTCATCTTGGTTTGAACAAATTTTTTATATTTTGAAATAATTATAGATGTACAGTTACAAAGATAGACAGGCCCTGTATATTTCGCTTACTTTCTCCTAGAGCTTATACCCTATGTGAGTAGACACAATATCAAAATAAAGAAAGTGATCCTTGGTACAATGTGTGTCTTTAGTTCTATGTTATTTTATCACCTGTGTAGACTTGAATAATTACCACTGAAATCAAGGAACAGAAGTATTCCATCACCACAAAGGTTTCTCTCGTGCACCTTTTATAGCCACATCCAGTTCCCTCCTGCCGAATTCTCCCTAATGCCTAGAAACAACTAATCTATTCTCCATCTCTATAGTTTTGTCATTTTGTGAGACTATTTTATATACAGAATTACATAGTATGTGACCTTTTGAGATTTTGTTTTTAACTCAGCCCAGTGTTCTTGAGATCCATCCAAGTTGTATGTATCGACAGTTAGTTCTTTTTTATTGCTGAATAGTGGAATCTCATCCATTCAGATATGAATGAAAATAGTTCCTTAATGTTGGCATTTCAGGCACTATGGTAACTGACAGATACTTCTGAGCATAGGAACCATTTCGAGATCTCACTACTTTCTCTGCCAACAAGTAGGATCAGGCTTAGCCTTTTTTTCTTTTTATAAAAGGTTTGAAAAGCCAAAAATTAATTGTGGAGATTTGGGTGGAAATTTTTTTCCTTATTCCAAGCAAGACATTTTAAAACCACTTTAGAACATTATATCTTACACAGTAATTAACATGTTGACTAGAAGTCATTCTTACATGTTTTAAGAGCTTCAGCTGCTAAATCCTTGTTAAACACCATTGAGCTACCCTATTTAAGACAGCATGCATTTTTAAATATCTGTAATCACTTTGTCCTCCTTATATCAGTCCAAAGTAGTGATATTTTGTTACATTTGGCAGAATGTCCTAAACCCTCATATAGATCCATGTCCTTGATTAGCCAAATAGTGTATAGTATTGTAATGCCCTATTTGGCTGTAACATTGTTAGGAGATAGAAATGTTTGTTGAATGAACAAAAGAGCGTCATTAGAATGTGGTAGAAAGAATCATAGAATTTCAGTGGTTAAGACATGGCAGCATTTGTTACCAGCGATTATTAGATCATCAGTGCCTTGAAGGCAGAGGCTATGTATTACTGATCTATATAACCTTTATTGAGCCCAGTGTTTGGTACAAAGTAGATGTTTAATCAATATTTGTTGAACAAATGTATGTTGTAGGAGAGAATTCAGAGTTCAGTTCAAAACAGGAAATTCTCTTCTCATGACGCTTTGCCTGGATAGCATATCCATTTCTTCCCTCCGAGGGAGGTTGTCGATGGCTTCTTGGACTTCCTGGCCTGTACACAGGATACTTCATCCTTTGGAATTGGGCCTTAGTGTAATGAAGTAGAACTCCCCAAGAAAAACTATGTGGGATGTTTATACTCTTAAACTACTCTGAAACCAGCTGGGTGATGGTAGATTGTTTACGAAATGGCTCTCAAAACGAAATACCAAAGAACTTAGCTTTTAGTGCTCCCCAGTTTCTGTGGTATAAATACTTCTATCATGGCCAGTTTCAAGTTACCAGAAATCAACGAATACTGAGCTGAGAAGGATACACAGCCTCAGCTAATGTCAGTAGGAGTGAGCTCTAGCACATAACTTCCTTTCCCCACTCTCCTAAACACAATCTTAAGGCATGGTAACAGGTCAAGGGGCCCTGTAAGTTCAGCTTTCCCCAGTTTTGAGCCTTTCTCTGAAGCAGGATATCACCTTCTCCTCTTTCCTCCCCAGGCACTCTCAAACAACCAGCCTGGGGCAGGGAAGATAGGAATTTCAACACCCTTGCATTTCCTTTGATTGTTTCATTTTGTTACTTAAGACTCTGTGAGTCTTGCCCTGCCCTAGATGTGTAGGTTCAGAAGAAACCTTCACTGTGAATAAGCAATGTTTATGATATCCAGCAGTGACCGATTTCTTGCTTATCGTGTTCCTTCCAAAACTGCTTACTGAAATGGTTTTAACATGGAAAGAGAACACAGATTTTGGCTCTGTGCTGTGTTCACTTTCAACCAAATTCAAAGGCTTCATGCCTGCCTTACATTAAGTACAAAATTAATTTCTTCAGGATCCTCGAATAAACACTGTCTGGTGATGTTGGGGAAAAGAAAAACAGTAATGTTGCTCATGCAGATGCTTTATTCCTGGTAGAAATGGTTTCACATGATTGACAGAGCTTCTGTCAATCTTGGGTTCCACAATGGAAAGGTGGATTAACTATATGTACAGTGGTGATAAAAAGAGAACAGCCCGGTCATTATCCTGCTCTCCAACTCCCACCGGCTTTTGTAAGTGAGAAAGCTACTCTGCTCTGATAGCTTCAGATTGGGTAACAAAGGGATTTACAAAGCAGATTCCAGACCTGTGGCACCTAAAGCGAACTGATGATAGGAATCACCTACAGGAGCTTATTGAGTATGTATGCGTACAACTCCTGAACTCCACCCACCAGGACAGGCACCTGAGAATTTACAATTTTATAATTTTTGCCACTGAAAATGTGGTCTCAAGAGCAGAAGCATTGATGATCACCTGGGAGAGTGTTAGAAATGCAGAATCTCAGGCTCTATCCAGGACTTGAAATTAGAATCTAAATTTAACAAGATCCCTAAGTAATTTATACATGCATGAAAGTTTAAAAATCACTGTTAAATCTTGAATGCCAATTCTAATATGTTCTGGACTACCAAAATAGGATCTACTTGTTACTAGAAGGTGGCAGAGGAGAATACTTCATTTCATTTATGTTTTTATTGACTAATTCAGAAAGACATGTAGATAATGGTAAAAGATAAAGCGTAACAAGTAAATTTAGAAGATAGCTAAAGTCAAATACTGGAAGGGCAAGAAACAATCTTACCACACGTGGTACAATAGAGTGAACTTTTGGAAGCCAAAGCAGACATGTCAATATGGTATACAGAAGGAAAAAGAGCATATTTCTCACTTGTGGGTAAAAGGAAACATGTAATTTTGCTAAAACATTCAAACTTCTTGGTTCTATGATATAAGATCATTTATTGGCTATCTGTTTAGGTAAAGAAAGGTGGACTAGGGGTCTCTGGGTGGCTCAGTCAGTTAAGAAACCAACTCTTTTTTTTTTTTTTTAAAGGATATTTTGCTTATTTGAGAGAGAGAGAGAGAGAATGCACAAGTGGCAGAAGGAGCAGTAGGAGAGGGGAGGGAGAAGCATACTCCCCGCTGGGCGGGGAGCCTGATGCAGGGCTCAATCCCAGGACACTGGGATCATGACCTGAGCTGAAGGCAGATGCTTGACTGACTGAGCCACCCAGGCACTCCTCACCAACTCTTGGCTCCTGATTTCAGCTCAGGTCATGATCTCAGGGTCATGCGATCAGGCCCTAGATCGGGGTTCATGCTGGGTATGCTTAAGATTCCCCCTCTCCCTCTCCTTCTGCTCAAAAAAATAAAAAACAAAAAACGTCTGTAGACTTGTGAATGAGTAATGCTTCACAGCAGTTTTACAGAAGACTGAGAGATCGTAGTGATAGGGTAGAAAAGGGTATCACTCCTTAGTGATGCCTTGGGCTATATTCCTGAATTACATTTTAAATTCTAGCTCAGTGAAGACATTGGGTGAACTCATGAAAGAAAGAGTCATAGTATTTACCCCTCAGATTTCAATGTCTCCCTTCAGTTGTCTTTTTAAAGTAAACTCTATGCCTAACATAGGGTCTGAACTTAAAACTCTGAGATCAAAAGTCACAATGCTCTACTGACTGAG
Source organism: Spilogale gracilis (assembly GCA_004023965.1). Taxonomy (NCBI): domain Eukaryota; kingdom Metazoa; phylum Chordata; class Mammalia; order Carnivora; family Mephitidae; genus Spilogale; species Spilogale gracilis. The sequence goes on along the minus strand of PITA01002076.1, from coordinate 118,510 downwards.
CCAGCCACGCGCCCCTCCCTTTAGTTGGCTTTAAGCCACTGGAGCCATACCAACTAACATCTTATCTCAGTGCTCACCTGGCAGTCTGTGAGGTTTCTTGTATGCCTAATCCTACTTACTACATTGGTGAAATGGGGGCCTTCAGCCATGGTGAGAATGGTCTGATGCCTGATAGTTCTCTTCTACAGGAGGATTTCAGATTCAGATTCTTGGTCCAAATCAGAAGATTTGCTAAGTCGACTGTATTCAACTTAAACACACATAGACCCACTCACACACAACCTAGGATACATTTCCTGTGTTAGGATAGTGGTTCTCAAAAGTGTGGTCATGGACCAGCAGCAGCGTCACCCAGGAATCTGTCTGAAATGCAGTTTCCCAGGCCCCACTGCAGCTACAATATCTGAAATTCTGGGGGTAGGACTCAGTAATCTGTATTTGAATAAGTCCTCCAGGTGATTCTGGTGCAGGGTGAAGGATGAGAATATCTTCGAAAAAGTAATGGCCTTCTGATCTAATCAATCTGAGCAGTAGTCCCCAAACTGTTGTTCGCCGAATCATACCTGGGTCCCAGGCCCAGAGATTGAATTAGTTAATGAGGAGGATGGTAAGCATCGGGAATATTAAAAACCTCCCCAAATGATTGACATCAGTAAAATTTGAGAATCACAGAAATGGGGTTTGCCTGTGATTTGGAGGCTGTCTACAAGATTTTGGTATGGGTACTAGTTAACATGGCACGAGTACTAGTTAATAACAACAAAACACTTCTGACATTATTACAGACACTTCCAGGCTTTAAAAAAGCTCTCACATGGGATCTCTTAGTTTTGGCAGTAAGCTGAATAATGGCATACTCATTTTACCAATAAAGGAAGGCTTAGTTACTTGTTAAAAATACCAAAGTGGGGGGACCTGGATGGCTCAGTTACTTAAGAGTCTGCCTGTAGCTCATGTCATGATCCTGGAGTCCCGGGATCAAGCCCCACATGGGGCTCCCTGCTCAGCAGGAAGTCTGCTTCTCCCTCTGCCTCTTACCCCACTCCTATTCGCTCTCTCTCTCTCCCAAATAAATAAATAACATCTTAAAAATACATATATCAAAGTAGAATTTGAGATCCAAGCACATAGCTTTCTTTTTTCAGGACAATTTTAGTAAAGCTCCTGCCTAGATAACTACATCTGAGTAAGAAAGCCCTTGTCCTCTCACTGGATGCTGATCACACTCAACACATTTGATTATTTTGTAATCTGGCTCAACGAGGCAGTTGAGAAATCAGACTCAGATGCAGATGAGCACTTGTGAAAGCCCCTGTGAAATAACTTTTCGTTTAGCCTTAATGTTTTCCTCATTTTGAGAGCCAATTATCTGTATAAATGCCAAATTAACCAAATAATTGCTCAAGCCTGCACCTTAGTTTAATTGGACCATCAGTTCCTAAATGGTATTTGAGTGTCCTTCCAGGGTCAGATGTCCTCTACCACATGGGCCAGGAGAATCCTCACAACACAGAAGCATCAGACAGAAACTCCTCAGGGCAGAAGCTATTTCGATTCCATTATACAGTCCTGGTAAGGTCAAGTCATAGCCAAAAGACCTACTTGTTCAGGATAGTTCATCCTATTTCAAAGTCAAACAAAGTCTAGTAAACCAGTCACACCTTCCATCACGATCCAGGTAAACTGGACAAAGTTACAAAGTACCTTGCTTGGACTGCTACAATTACTTGCCCTCTGTAGAGAACGCTGTTGGCACCCTCACACAGGGTTCTTTATTCTGGCCCTACCTGTTCTGAGTGTTGGCTGCTTACCACCTCCAGCAGCCCCCTTCCCTGGGAAATTGGGAGGTTTTGCTCCCTCTGCACCCACATCCCAACCCCCACTACCACTACCACCTGGGTCAGCCCAAAGATGGACTGATCAACAGAGATTTTAGAAAACCCTATGTTCCTTCCTTTAGGTGGGAACAACTCTGAGATACCGTTTATGATCCAGATATCCCTCTCTAGAATGAGATATAGGCTAGACTGTGAAATTGCTCAGCTCCCAAATGGCTCCTTCGTTATCTTGATTTCTTTTATAGGCTTTACCTTAGAAAACACTCCTGTAAAGGCTCAGAGGTACCTGAGGGATTCCTGCTTCTGCTTTGGGGAGCTTAGTTGTGCTCTGTCTTTACCCCTTGATTATATATACAGCATAAGGATTCTAATTGGAACATCATAGAAAATCGCAAGGTTGGTGACTGTACCAGCAGTCCCCATCACCAGTGATTACCTGAGTGGACACCAATACTAAACATGAGTAGAAATATTACAGTAGAAAATTTAAATTTTTACCAAGACACCTTAGTTTTTTTTAAATTAGGTTTTATAGAAGATCCAAGTTCCCCATCATTAACAGTCTCTATGTACCCTAATTCCAACACACTTTCATGAGCGGGAGAGAAGGATGGAATGAAGGTATCAACCAGGGAATTGTACAGCATTCCAGGGATGTCCATAGGAGTACATCACAGAGTCAACCTCGTCCACAATGTATGTTAATATAGGAGAAGTCTGAAAGCAAATGCCTTGAGGAACACTAAGCTATCAATGGTGATAGGTCAATCACAAACAAGGACACTTCCATTTGATGTACTCAAAACCAGGCCTGCTCTAATAGAATGACCTCAGGGTAAAAGTCTATGTTATTCTCTCATCCAGTGAGTAAATCACAGAGTACCTACGTTAATTATTTAACAATTCCAATCCATTAAATATAGATATGTTACATACACATTAAATACTCAGACAGAACACATAAAACAAGACCAAGGCAAAAAGCCTCTTAAATATATGCTTCCTAACCATCTTTTATTCATGACTCTAGGGTTATTACTGAGCATGAAAGGGAATCTCCTCTCTAGTATTGGGGGATCCTGGTATTTGATCAATAGTTGGAACCAACACTCTTATTTTTTTCTTCCTGATAATAAAGTATCTTATTTTCATTCTGTTTCTTTATTCAATTCAACTTCACCATGATTCTTAGAAAGGTAAAAATAAATCAATTGTTTGACCCCAAAGAGTCAAACTATTACTATTCTTTAAGAAACAAAATGACTTGCAGAATATAATTGTATTATAGCTTACCCAAGTGAACCAATATTAATTCATGTGTATGTTTAAATAGTGAAATGTCTTCTCTCTTATTCACTTAAAATGAACTCCAGGGATTTACTCATTCAACACTTCAGTGTCCTTCAATTCACTTAGAGTATATTAGAGATTTTTTTAGAAGTGAAAATGCGACATTAAAGAAGGAACTTCTAAGCTTGTTATTCAAGATTATCTAAAAATTGGTTCTCAATTAATTTTTCCATCTGTTTTAAACTTTGTCCATACCCCTTATATATTTCAATCAAAATTCTAAAACATTGATATTTTAATTCTAAAACATTTGGAAATGTTTTTAGAAACAAGATTCTAAAACATTTCGAAAAAATTCTAAAACATTGAGGATTCTCTATGTGCAAGAAACTGTCCAGATGTTTTATAACTTTGAGCCTTTGTTAAGGCCATCTCACTCTGGTCTGGAATATTCCTGGTCCTCTTTTCTGTCTGTCCAAATATAAATCACTGTTCAAGGCTCAGACGCCCAGCCCTGCCCATTAGCCAAACACTCTTTCCTGAATTCCTGGAAGCCTTACTATTTTTACCGCTGTTTGGCTTGTATCATTTACTGATATGCCTTATTGTTCTCATATTCAACATGGATGAAATCAGAATGGTTAAATAATTTCTCAGGTATTTTTCTCTTTTCTTCACTGTTTTGGCTTGCTGACCTCAGGGCAGTTAAGAAAGGACTCAGATTAAGAATTCGTTTGGATGGGTGCCTGGGTGGCTCAGTGGGTTAAAGCCTCTGCCTTTGGCTCAGGTCATGATCTCAGGGTCCTGGGATCGAGGTCCGCGTCGGGCTCTCTGCTCAACGGGGAGCCTACTTCCTCCTTTCTCTCTGCCTGCCTTTCTGCCTACTTGTGAGCTCTTTCTCTCTCTCTGTCAAATAAATAAATAAAATCTTAAAAAAAAAATTCATTTGGAAGTAGTGCCAGTTGGGAATGATTTGAAATAAAACTCTGTAAAAGAGGGATTCCAAACTCATAGGCCTTGAACCCCAGGTGCCAGGAGGTGACTGCGTCTGGAGAAGGCTGTGGGAAGAGTTGTTTTAAGCTGCTCCATTCTGTCCAAAAGTAAGATTATATACATACATTTACACACAACTCACATGTACTCTGTTATTTTCAGCTATGGGTAGGTGCTCTAGATAAAAATCATTTGATAGCCTTTCTCACTTCTAGCTCTGCTTTCGGTACTTTAGTTACTCTCTCTCATTACCCCATAATCATACCTCATGATTGGCAGTCATTTGCTACTCATCAAATTTTCTTATTTTAACAAAGGGAACTACTGAATCTTTCTTTCTTTCCTTCCTTCCTTCCAGAATCTTTAAAGATTATAATGGGGTTCCCAGAGCTATAAATTGGAAGGACTCACAGGATTTTAGGACAATGTGATTCATTCATTAGGCTATACATCCTCAGTTTTAGTTCTCCTAACTAGCTGATATATTGTTTAATAGAGAACACTTCTTTTTGCAGAAAACCTTTTTTTTAAAGATTTTATTTATTTGTTTGTTCATTCATTCATTCATTCATTCATTCATTTAGAGAGAGAGAGAGAGTGAGAGAGAGCACGAGAGAGGAGAAGATCAGAGAGAGAAGCAGACTCCCCATGGAGCTGGAAGTCCAATGTGGGACTCAATCCGGAACTCTGGGGTAATGACCTGAGCCGAAGACAGTTTTTTGCAGAAAATCTAAAGTAATCTACATAGCTGAATTTGCTCCAAAAGAGTCAATTACAACTAATAATCGAATCCAACTTGGGCAGGGTGAAACTATTGTATTTGTACCAGAGAATGTTTGAAATATCGTTCCCAACATTCACAGAGTGAGAGGTACGTTTAGGTTTCGAAAAAGGTCATGCTTACCGTAGGGCCAAGACAAGATGATGATTATTTCAGGAAAAAAGAATGTTCTTTGGCCTCTTTGAAATGATCTATAGGGTCATGAACTCTCACATATTCTTGCCTTTTTTGGGGGATATTGGTTCAAGCTAAAGAACTTGGTGAGAAGAACAGTCATGGAAGCTTTCCCTTTCTTTTTAAAATTTGCACAGGGAAGAAGTACATTTATCTTGGGAGCATCTTCTTATATGTAAGCTCTACATGCTAGCATCAAAAAGTGCCTTGCAGAAGAAAAAGTCAAGCCTTTAAACCAGGCAAATCATCAGGATTTATGGAATCAGTTCCCTTTGTGTGCTGCTTTTTTCTTATTCATAATCTTTCTATTATGTTCTCTCTAAGAACTACTGCTTAGGCACTTTGGATAAATTCTGAATTCAAAGTCAAGATTTTTTTTTATGGGACACAAGCAAATTGATAGCCTGGACTTTTTTTTTTTTTTTTTTAATAACCATAGGTTTGCCAATTCACTTAACTTATACTTTCAATTATTTCTTTACTTAACTCTTAATTCAGTTTTTATTTAAAATATGTATTTATTTATTTTAGAGAGAGAGAGTACATGAGAGGGGAGAGGGGCAGATGGAGAGCGAGAGAGAGAATCTCAAACAGACTCCCTGCTGAGCACAGAGTTGGATTTGGGGCTCCATACCATCATTCCGAGATCATGACATAAGCCGAAATCAAGAGTTGGATGCTTAACCCACTGACCCACCCAGGTGCTGCAAATAATTCGTTTTTCAAAATGGTCTCTTAATTCTTTCATCACTTAACATATTCATTCATTCATATACACATTCAATAGTCATTGAGTACATATTATATGCTTCACTATTGTATTAAGTCCTGAGAATAAAATGATGAGTTAAACCATCAAACCAAATGATGAGTTAAACCTTGACACCATGGGAAGTTAACGTGCAATGGGAGAAAAAAGAAACAGAAAAATATCAAATCAACAAATGTAAAACATCTGTTATAAAGGATAATTAAAAGGCAGCATAAAAACCTGTAAGAGATGAAATTGATAGAGGCACGGGGTCAGGTGTGACTTTCTGAGGAAGGAGCAAGGGAACTTAGAGATAGAGAAAGGGAAGGAGTTGATGAAATGAAGAAGGGAAGGAAAAGCTTTCCAAGGAGAAGGAACAGTATATTCCATTAGCCCCTGGAGGAAGAGAGATTGATGAATGGTGAATATGCAGAACAAAATAGTCACTATAGCTGAATGGCAGGGGAAAAGGGTAATAGGGTGAAGGAGGCAGCTGGAAAGGCAGACCACTTCTGTATACTCTGGAAAATTCCAGTATGGAAGAACAAGATGCCCTGTGGAAGCTGTTCAAAGGAACCGAACCAATGCAAGTGAACTCTACATCTTTTCAAGCCGAAGTCTGTACCAAATCAGCATGATAGCAAGGCTCCATAGCACCTCAGCAACCACTCACTTTAGAAGAGTGACAGAGGAATAAACAAGGGGGCTTGAGGGAACCGTGTAACCTACTGTAAGCAGCAGTAGAGGCTAATTTAGAAAGTGGTTTCTTTGTATTGTTTGTAGAATGCATTACTTTTTTGCTGAGCAGTATCTTTGGTCCAAAGATTTCTTTACCTCTTTTGGGGGGTGGGTTTGAACAACATGCTTAGCAAAACACATGTTAGTTTAGTGACGTGAAAAAATTTTTTTTTCTTTCCAGTATAAAGACTCACCTATAACACTAAGCTCTGCACTGGAAAAGATAATTCCGTGTTTATTCTCTGCCACACACTGATACATGCCAGCATCTGAGAGGTTCACTATTGTTATGTTGAGAGTTCCTTGCTCAATTTGAATTCTATCCTGTGAAAGAAAACAGGAACACAAAACAATGACCTTCTACAATAGAGACCTTAAGGCAATTTTGCTACATGTTATATCAAAGGGGCTTAATGAGAAGAAAATAGCCATCATATAAGCAATTTACATAACATGATCTATTTATCTGTCAACTAAATTTGTGGCAGGTCAGATGGTAAATGGAACAACCTTGTACATCAGTTGGTAAATGGAATTTAAATTGTAGGACTCTCTAGAGTTCTCATTGATTCAATAGTGAAACCATTCAGATTAATATCCCCTCTAAATAGATGAACTTGAAATTCAAAAGACTTTTTTACTCTGAGGCTTTGTGTGAACTGGGGAAGTGGGGTGGGGAATACAACCAAATTTACCATTTAAATTATTAAAACACTCAGATTATGAGCAGGCAATACTTTGAAGGTTAACAGAATTATAATCTTCTTGGAGAAGAAGAAACAAATATTTCATATTGTTGATATTTACTAAAAAAAAAGTTATGTATTAATAATTTAAGTTTCCCTTACTCTTTTGCTGTCAGTGGCATCAACTAAGCTTAGGACCATCTTCTGGTGGCCAATTCCAAGAAAGAAGTTAGTATATTACACAAAAGACTATTTTCATTTATCAGCCTGAGGCTACATAACTTGCATTATCAATTTTCCTAAGCCCCAAAAAGGATTTTCTCCTTCCCAGGAACCTGCCATTTAAAAGAAATAAAATAAAGACATACTGGTTTCCTATTTGCCTTAGGGCTGTGATTTCGCTGGGTGGGCACCTTATTAGGTTCTGATCAAATCTACGTATCCATGTTCCCTCACATTAACTAACGGGAGGGAAATGTCTGCTATCTCGCCTACACTGTAGTGGTTTCAGTGTAGCTTTTATAATTGCGAGAAACATGGAGCCAGCAGGAGCCCTTCCGGGGACAGGAGAGGAGTATGTTGACAGGGCGACAGTCCCCTTTCTGCTTTGTGTGCGCTGATGACCCACCACTGTTCACAGCAGGTACTTTTCACTGGGCTGCCTGTGGTGGAGGAAATCTGAGTATGAAAAACTGGCTCTCGACTTGGGGGCTGAGGAAAATGTCAAATTTCAATGAACATCTGAGTGCAGTAGGAAAATACAATCTAAAAGAAGTTAAATTGGTCGCAATTGTTCCTCCCTCTAAGGTCCTCCTCACCCTCCCCCTTGCCTTATTCCAAGCGCTTTGTCGAGTCTCCTCCCTTATAGGAGTATTCCTATATTATGTCAATGTCCCCTCTCTCATAGCAGATTCTGTCCAAGGTACGTATTCTCTCAGCTGCTAAGTTTGATGACTGCTCATAGCTGGGTGTCTCTCTCTCTCGGGGAACTGCTCTTGGCTGAAAGAACCTCCCCAATTCAATGACTGGTCGCAAAGGGGTACAAAGATGGGCTCCCCTTTGCCTCAATTTGGGAACCACTCACTGAAGGACTTTCTGCTCCAGAGCGTCCTCTTAAGGCCTCTGTTGCAACTGCACCACAGTTTAACCTCCCCCAGGCCAGCCCAGCTTCTCTGACCTCTTCACAGGTGAGGCTCTGGGAGCTTTCCCAGCATACCTCCTGAACACAAAGCTCTGCTTCAGAGTCTGTTTTTAGAAAACACTATCAAAGACAGAGAGTGACTACTGAAGTATTTTCAAAGAGCATTTGAACTTTTCTTCCCTTTATGCCATATCTCCTCCCCCATATCCCTTTTCCATAAGATCTTTTTAAAAATTTTTGCTTGTTATTTATTATTCTCTCAAATACTTCTTAGGTTTCCTACCATAAGCATATTATTTTTCTTTTAGAAGTAAAAGTAATTTTTATTTTTTATTTTTAAAATTCTTTTCAATTAACATGTATTATTTGTTTCAGGGGCACAGGTCTGTGATTCATCAATCTTACACAGTCTTATTTTCCATATAACCAATTCTAGAAACCTTATTTAGGCAAAATTTGGTAGTCTTAATCCAGAAGATATTTAATATTTGGATCCTGGCTTACTAAGAATGGATGCAACCTGCTTTCCTTGTCTGTAAATTGGGCATAGCAATAGCACATACCTCATAAGGTTCCTTGTGAATATCAGATGAGCAATGTGTTTGAAATGGCAAATTAGTTAGCACTTGTTAAATGTTTGGGAAGCACACCTTCCAAATCCCTTAAAAATATTATTATAACCTATCATTTCCCCTTACAAAAGGATATTTTCTTAAAAATAGAATTTTTATTTATATGGTTACGTATTTCTAAAATTTCCATTTTATTCTTTTAAAAAGTCTGCTTATCTCTCCAAAATATCTTCTTTATTTTCATGGACAAGATTTCTTCATGTAACTCTTTCAGCACCATCAACAGACTCATTCCTATTGCTTTGTTAGACTATTCTATAGATTGGTCATCTTTCTAAAAAATAAAATTTCACATATGTTTTAGGATATTGGTTTGCAGGCTTATTATTCTTTTCTTTGTCTTTTTTTTTTTTTCCTGTCCCCAGTTTTGTGGATCCTCAACCCCATCCCCTGGGCTACCAGTCCAGAAACGGATCTACTCAAGGATTCTCTTAGGTCCTGCTCCATGAGGATACTCAAATTACTGCAGCTCTCATCCCAGAGCCAGTGGGAGTCAGAGCCCAGCAGTTTCTACTGCTCTTGTACCACAGAGTCCTGCTACTCCAGGCAGGTAAGAGGTTTGGCTGCTTCTTTTCCCTGGATGACAACAGGCAGGAAGATCCGCACCCTAAGCCTTTACCACAAAGACAGTGTATACGTTTCCAGAGATGTTATCAGGTACCACTGATGCCCTCAGGCCTACTGTCTGGTGCGTCCAGCCCCAGGTATCACTTTTTGTTTTTGTTCTATTTCTGCTGCATTAGAGGTGTTAATCTTACAATTGCATAGGTCATTACCATGTGTCTGGAGGTAGGGTGGCTGTTTTAAGGGTGATCATATTGGACATCACATTGTCCAGAAATCTCCACAGACAGAAGAGAATAACATAACCCTATTGAGATGAGAATTGGTATGCTGAGAGGTCTCATTCTCTCTTATCTAGAATATACACAAATTTATCTTAGCACAATTACAGATTCCAGACTTCTTGCATAACTTTTCAATTGTACAGCCAAAGATGATAATTTGTGAAAACCAAAGGTTCTATACAGAAGCTTAATTAAACAAGGCTGAAGAACTGGATTTATGTAGTTTCTATGTATCATTTGCATTCACTTCTACTTTTTCCACTACTAATAATATTTGGTTGCTTATTATTTTAGAAACAAAACTCATCATTTTCCTGCTTCCATAACAATGAGGCCACAGTAAACATTAGAGTCAATAGCAAGATGCAGTTATCATCAGTTGGCTTACCTGAGTTAATAGAGGTTCACCATTTTTTAGCCACCTGTATGTAGGTTTGGGCCTTCCATTTGCTTTACATTCCCAGAAGACATTTTCTTCTATGGCTACGTGTATATCATTTATTTTTTGAATCCAATTCGGTTGAGCTATAGCAGTTCAGAAAGCAAAGAAAATATGTACATTCAGTGTATGTTGAATCTATTTTTCTCACATGCTATCAAGGGCCAAAAGTAGGCTTATAATAAAATTACATTTCCAGATGTTTTGCAAATTACAAGACTGGATAAGAGTTCAGAGGTACTTTTAGAAGACATCCCACTCTATGTCCAACTTGGAAGGTCCTGTTTTTGTAGCCCATGTGGCTGGTCTTTAAATTGCGAAAGGCAGAAAATAAAACTAGCACTGCCATATGGCAAAATTAACCGTTCCTCTCCCCCAAGCATCTATTTTTTTTTTTTTCCTTTTTGTAGGAGAAATATCCCACACTGCCCCACCATTTTTGGCTGGGTTCATGTTTTCCTAGATGCACACTATTTGTGCATATAAATGCATACATTTCCCAGATTTCTTTGCAGTTAGATAAAACCATGTAACTAAGTTCAAGCTAAGGATGATCATATTGGACATCATGTTGAACAAGCTAAGTTCACCCCTGTGAAAGTACTGAGAGCAACTGTCAGGTAGTTTACTGAAAGATACTTATCCTGGACTATCATTGTCCCATACCAATAATGGGAAAAAAAGGGACAGCAGCAACAGCTTTACGCTCAGAGAGAAAAGCTATGTAGGATAAAAATGCTGACCAACCAGCCTTGGACTCTGAATGACCTGGTGGAGCAAAGTAGCCCCACCTACACCCAACAGCTGATTTCTGGGGAAATATATGGGAAGAAATAAACTTCTTTTTCAAGCCACTGTATTTTTGGGTCTCTCTGTTATAGCAGCTTAGTTTGTCCCTAAATACATTCACTCCTACACATTACATAGATAATTGTGATTTCTTTCTCCTTCTAGACTATATCATTGTTTATTGTTGACTTATTTCATATTGATAGAATGTTATACACAAGAGTATGGCTCCAGGATCCCAAATCTCTGAATGAGTCCTGATTTTTACCAAAACTTTCTTAGGAGATCGAGTCTTGCCTGCAGTCTAACAGGAATTCAAAAACAGCACTTAAATCTCACATTGCCCACTGTCCTATACCACTCCCACCCACTAAATTATGCCACCTTTCTCATGCTTCGGTTGAAGTCACATGTTTTTCTCCTTATTCTCAATAGACATAAAGACCATCTTGATTTTACATCCCATGTCTTCATAAATATCAAGCCTTGCTGAAAGCACAATTAATGCCATTGTTAACTGTAATGGCAAATGTATTTAAGTAGAAGACCTTCAGCCCAAAGTTCATACAGAAGAGAACCACAGCTATCATTCTGAATGTTTTCTTTCTCACAGGACATTTCTATAGGGTAATGCCTACCAATATAAACCTGCCAGTTAGAATTGTTACCAGTATTTAATTGGCAGATACTGCTCAATATTCTTAACATGTCTCTTAGCTGACTTGACCTCAGTATCTTCACTTAGTGAGGCTTCAAATTAGCTAAAATTTAATTCAAAAGGAAATTACTAGTGTGGAGGCTAAGCCATCTATCTTATCTACTTACTAATAAACAAAACTAGAAAAACACTCAACAAGTCATTTAACCAGCAGAGGTCTCTAGGTCCCTGAGTAAATGTTGCTTTTTCCTCTTTACATCTTCAAGCAATTGCTTGTTTTTCAAGGAGCAAAACACAAGTTTACAAATCCTCTACTGATGGGGATGATGCATTACTGCATATGAGGGAAGGCTGAAAGGGTCGATTTAGAAAAAAAAAAAAAGTTGTAACATCAACAAGCATTAACTTGAAAGAAAGGTTATAACCTTCATCCCTGAAAGAGCTGCAAGTCTGCAATTGTTCTATAGCTTCCTGCCGCTAATGCAAAGGGAGCTCAAAAGGTACATACCTTTTCTGTTCTCTGCTTGGAGAATTTGATGTGTAACCCTGATAGGGCTAATGGCAGTTGTGTGCCTGATTTTACATTCAACCTGCTGAATATTTACCCCCCAGAGAGCCCACGAAAACAAAGCAAACAAGAAAAGCTACAGAAATCTATGTGGAATATTAACAACTAAGATAAACTTTTCAAAGAGACAGAGGGAAAAATAAATGGAAGGGCACATGTAACTTATGAAGCAATGTCAAGTTGAAGTTCAAAAAAGAAACATCAAAACCATGTGCAGAAACTGAGAGATTTCAATGTCATATATTTCCTGTAATACTTGGGCTTATTCATTGCTTCCTCTCAAAACTATAGAGAGCTTGCAGCAGAAAATCTTGCCATCACAAAAAAAAGGAGATGGGGTAGGGAAGGGAGGGTCTTGAGAGCGTTACGAAAAGACCTTGCAAAGTTCTAACTACTTCCATGGGTTCATTTTATCTCTTCCAATAGGCTTATGGAGGTTAAGGTGCTTGACAACAATGCTCAATGGCAGTTATTTTCGTTGCCTCAGGTAAAATCATAAACTAATTGAGAGGCAGTGAGACACCATCAAGTGTTTTGTTTTGTTTTGTTTTTTCTTTTTTTTTAAAAAAGATTTTATTTATTTATTTATTTGATGGAGAGAGATCACAAGTAGGCAAAGAGGCAGGCAGAGAGAGAGGAGGAAGGAGGCTCCCTGCTGAGCAGAGAGCCCGATGTGGGCCTCAATCCCAGGACCCTGAGATCATGACCTGAGCCAAAGGCAGAGGCTTCAACCCACTGAGCCACCCAGGCACCCATTAAAGTAAAATTAATTCATAGAAGCCAAAACTGAAATGATAAAAACATATGCCTTTTGAAGTGAATAGCTGGACAAGGACAAGGACCCAAGATTAGGAACAGGATAGCATATTATATAAACAGCAAAGCATGAAATGATCTTTCTTTTTCCAATGCCAGTGGCAGATCTATAGGGTAAAAGCCCACACAATGAAGACTTCTGCTGCCACTCTTTTAGATTGGATGAATCAGATCTAAGTGGGCGAGTTTCTTGTATAAAGCCCTGTGTCTGATGGGAATTGTTTTTCTCTCTCCATATTCCTTTGGGTCACCTAGTTCAGTCCTTGGACAACAAATGGTACATTTTAGTGCAGGACAGAAAACATGGTTTTCTTGGGTGGGTAAAATATATGGGCCCATGGGATTTACTCCTGGTCAACTCTCTCACAGTATCTAGTTTCAACTGTGTTTGATGATACCACGTCTAAATGATAACTCTAAATAAGGCCTGAATAGGTTGATATAGCACTATTATTTCAGAAAGAATGTTTAAATGCTTTTTTAGATAATATATGCAGATTCTACATATTAAACAGAATTAATCACATCCACTTATTACATCATCTATTTTGGTGATTCATTTTCTTTCAAGGTTTGAAATGAAATAATCCCCCTTCTAAAACATAACAAGTCTTGTTCTCAAGCTACAAATTCAAATATAAGGTTAAATGCTTATTTTGGATTTGACCTGTGACACGGTTAGTCTCTTGGGTAGATGAACAATCTTTTCATTTCAGTCTTTTGTGCATTAGCTGCCAGAAATGACCTGAATCTTTGAGTATTTCAACCACTGGAATCATGCAAGCATCATATCCAATAAAAATTTACACTACAGATGGATAGAATTTGAACTTAGTGGCCAAACTTAGTTCCCAAAGGTGACTAGATCTCTGATTCTCAAAATCCAGAAATTTCTAAAAGGAAGAAATGTCATCCTGAACCTTAGAACTTAGAGATTTAAAAATGTAAAAGGAATGATATGCTGGAGAAAAGCATTTAAATTACTATTGCAAAGATGACCCAGTAGCCAATTGAAATTATTTCTGGTTTCTTACACAGTCTTGGAGAAAATGAATCACCTTCAGGAAAGCAGGGGTTTGGCTAACAATATTTCAGAAGTTTGCTGATAGTGGGTTTTATGAACCTGAAGATAATTACTATCTTCAATTTACCACCTATGTGTATAGCTGTTATCTCCAGCCTGGAAATTTGGATTGTTGACAGAATCATTGAGATAGTTTTCATTATCTTTGCCTAGAATTCAACGCTTCCAGTGCTGCCTCCTGAACTATTCATTTCAAAAACTTACTATAGGGAGTCTTCCAACTTATCCCTACAGTCTCCTTTTAAACCCCTGACTTCACATTTGCACAAGTCATTGAAGGGAAAGACCAGCTTTACCAGAAATATTATTGTGTCCTATTGTGTTCTAAGGTGGGGTCTACATTTGATTTTCATTCAGCCCTCATCATCTCCCATCCTATGACTTCAGGATCACATCCACTTTACACACAATAGCCAGCAAACACCCCAATATGGGGGTTTTCTAATTCAATTCTGTGAAGCTCTGTGGGTTCTGGGGAGGTACTGTCTTCAACTAGAGAAGTCTTGCTCTGCTTTAAATATTGAGAATTTCATGTTAAAAAAAAGAACTTGATGATCAAACAACACATACACTTTGAAAAAGACTATGCTGATGCCAACTAAATCTTGGTTTGTAAGAAGCAGCTTGGATTTGGAGCCTAGAGATTGAAAGCTTGTTTTTTTCATTTAAATTGAGGTGAGGTTGGACTTGATAGTGTCTGAAGTCTCTTCTAACTTTAATATGCTAAGTCCTTAGATTGCATCTTGAACCAACTGAATTCTTGGATCTCCTGGGTTCACAGTTAATTTGTACTTCGTTCAGACACTCCTATTTAGGTGTCTTGACCTCTCTACTGCACTTTTGCCTCTGGCCTACTCTCTCATAGGTAACAATGATAAACTCTGCACAAAAGATAAAAGCTGACTACTAGGAAGGCATACTGGAAAGAGAATAAGCATGGTTCTATTAATAGGTATTCACTAATAAATAAAACAGATATGACTGTAGGAAATAATCTGTGTGTGACATATGGATCGGATTTGTGAATATGCTTTGCATGCTGCAAATGTTATACAAACTAAGAGAATATTACCATCATTTTATATTTTTAGGCTAATATTTATAGTACTCTGTCATCTGGTTCTACCCAGTTCTCTTACTATTTCTCCAGCTATATGCCCAGTGAACGCATAGCCCCTGTCAAGTAAGGGTCTTCTTTGTCCAATTAGCCAGTTACTTCTCAAACCTTTGTTATTACCACTTTGTCTTTTTGGAATATTCTCTTCCACTTCATTCCTAACCCATTTTTACTATGAAGAAACACCTCCTCCATGAAGCCTTCCCTGATCTTCCAATTGTAGACCTTCTGAACACATACTGTTCATTTGACAAAAACAGCCTATTTTGTGACTTCACTTGTATTATTTTTGTAGGGCCTTAAGGTTGGTTCACTAAGACACCTTCTACCCAAGAAAACCAAGCTACTACTCTATCTAGCTTAACATGAATTAGCTTCCTTTTAGCTTACAACTTAATCGCTATCTAGTATTCTCAGAATATGCTCTTACTGAATTGAATTTATCCCTTTCTCCTTCCCCATCGACTTTTTGGGCAAAATAATACCAAGCACTGACACTAAGTATTTATGGACTATTTCATCAGCATCACTTTATACATGTTATTTCTCAACCTCATAATAACCTGTAGGCTAAATGGAAATATCCTCACTTTATAGATGTGGCACAGAAATATTAAGATCTCAATTCAGAAGGTGGTTCAGTTAGGATGAGCACACAGTCCTGCTTGCTTCCAACATCCATGCTCTATCTATAGACTCTCAAAATACGTTCAACCCTACCATCAGTGATGATGGGAGCATCCTTTTGAACCTGTGTCTCTCCAAGTACGGTCTCTGGACCACTGGGGTTCCCAGGTCTCTCTCAGAAAGCCCATGAGATCTTTTCCTTCCAACTACCTATCTGTATGAAACCAGATTTTCTTCATATACTTCAACCAAAACAATTCATCATGACAAACTGACTAGAGAAGCACATGTAAGAGTCCAACCTTCTTTTGTTAAGACAGACATCAAACAAATTTACAAAAACAGAGGCAATGTCCCTTTTGTCATTAACTTTTTGGGGAAAATATAGTCAAGTTTTAAAAATAAGTTAATTTTGTTAACATGCTGTCATTTTAAAATAAAGAAATCACTAAATTAAATTCTTGGTTTTAATCTCTAATATGGTATCTATTTGGTAGATATAACCCACATAAGAAAAAACTCTTTGGAGCATTTAGTAATTTTTTAAAGATGAAAAGCAATCTGAAACCAAAAGTGTGAGAACTCCTACTTTAGGCAAACACAGAAATTTGCAGATAAATGAATCCACTTATGTAAAACTTGCCACAAGTATACTTAAACCGTATTCCTTGCTGGATAAAAAATGTAATAGTATCTCTGCTTTCCATGGCAATATAAAGTGAGGGAACTGAATTGTATTTCAATATGTTGTCCTTAATATGACTTTTTCTTTCCAAATCTGAAGCTCCTCTTGGGGAAAAGATCTCAGGACCCTACTTCTGTATCATTTCCCATTGACCATAATTTACACTACATTCTCAGGTGTACCTCTTGAAAAATAGCAGCAAGCCATTTTACTGGAACTACCAGACAAAGGGAAGGAAACAAAAATTATTGACTTTATTTTAAATGACACTGTGGGAAATTGAGGATCTCTGTATCAGTTTTGTCCAGGACAATTAAGCAGACTATTGCTTTACTGTGAAATTATCTTATCTGCTGTGTGCAGTTTTTGGTCACTATGTCCTTTAAGCTGCTTTGTAGGGCTGAATATTATCTAGTAATCACATAAATGTAGCATATGTGGGGGGAAATTAGCATGCTGTGCTACATGATGCTTCTGTATTCTCTTATTGATGGCCTTAGAGATACTCAAACATTGTTTGCAGAGTCATCAAGCCTATAGTTTTGCCACTCAGTCAACAGACGAAAGCACACAAGGTTTAAACATACCACTAAATATAATTTGGAAAGGAAGATAAAAAGAGCTCTTTCAGACTCAATAATCAGGTGATTACCTTAGAAAATAGGAAGTGAGAAAGACAACTGTTCATCTCGATGTTTTCATTTTAAGACCCTGGTTGTGGAAAATATGCAGAAAAAGTATCTGGATGATTAATGGACTTCCCCCTTACCTACTGTATCAAAATGTCTTCTCGGCCAGAAAATTAATATGCAGCATAACAGAAAGCAGCTCTAGTCATGGCTCTGATTCCCACTCACTGTATGATCTTGGGTAAGTTATTTTATGTCTCTCGGCTTTATTTTCTTTGCTTAGAAAAACCAAAGGGTTGTCCCCAATAGTTCCTCCCAGTTCAAACGTGACACGACTCTATGAATTATAACCTGCTCAAATATAATATTCCTCAAATATTCCATTTTTCCTAATGGAAATGTGATGACTGTACTCTTTTAACACCTGTTACCTATAGGATAAATACAAAAGGTATTAAATATCCGGTTCTTTTAGCTCACACTTCATGCTTCTAAATGATGACTATTTAATACTATAGGTCTATTTGTGAAAGAAAGGAAGTGACTCTACAGACACAATGAGTTGGAAAAACGAGTAATTATCAAGTGAATTAAATCCATTTTATGCTTTCCTTTCCCTTCCTCAAAGATAATTACTTTAGCACTCTTATTCTCCTTTGTCTATGTAGGCTGGCTACCAGACCTGATGTGACAGCCAGCTGTGAGCTTTGCGAAGAACCAGGAACTCGGCTTGCTCGTACTTTAATCTCTCCTTCACTCTGCCACTTGCAAACATCTTAGCACAGAGCAATGGTTCTCACAGTGCAGACTCTAGACAACCTGCGAAAGCACTACCGAAGCCTAAGTTTTTAAAAATGCAAAATTTCAGGTCCTGCCCCAGCCCTACAGAACCAGGCCCTATGCATAGGGCCCAATATTCAGTATTTTAACAAATTTTCCATGATGTTCTAATGCACACTGAGGTACAAGAACCTCCAACGTGGAGGAACACGCATGGCATTTGGAATCTAGCTCTGCTTACATTTACATTTACTATGTAAACTTAAAATGGCTCTTTGGGAAGCAGTTCCACCTACAAACTGAGTTTAGAAGAATAAATCTTATTGGCTCTAACTTCAAAATAGATCTTAAGGCTCTCCATTTATTTTCCTTCCTTAAGTCCTAGCCACCAACATCTCCCCTGCCAGGCTCCCCGACTGATTGTCCGGCTTTCCCTCTTGGTTTCCCATCATCTATTCCCCACGAAGCAACCAGAGTGGTCTCTAAAAACATGAATCATATTGAGTCATTTCCCTGCTTAAAATCCTCCAGTGGTTTCTCATTATACTCAAAATAAAACTCAAACTCTGTGCCTCGCTTGTAAGGCCTCTGTCACCCTCCTATTTTTCAAAACCTTTTGCCCCTTTTCACATGATTTAGTTATATTGGCTTCCTTGATGCAGCTCAAACATGTCAAGTAAGTTCCTGTCTCTCGGGGCCTCTGTAGTTCCTTACCTTCTGCCTGGAATGTACTTCCCTTGAAAGTCTGGTTTTTTCTCATCCTTCAGGTTTCAGCTCAGAATTCAATTCTCAGACTAGTTTTTCCTGACTACCTTATCTTATGAGTAAGCCTTTCCTCTCCTCCTTGTCATTTTCTGTCTTATCCTAATTATTTTCTTCATAATTCTTATCATAATATGAAAATTTCTAGGTCATTTATTTGCTTAATAGCACATTACCTTCAACTTCTAGTAGAATACAAGCTCCTTGAGGGCAGGGATTTGTACTGCAACCCTACAGCCTCGCATTGCCTTCCGTGGGAATAGAGATCTCTTCAGGCAACATGCTCCAGCAATGGAAATCTGACCACCGCACAACAGCCCAGAGTGACCACTGAGCTGAATGCAACAGGGTCATTAAGCTACCCACCTTGAAATAGTCATAGGCCCTAACTGACTACTTATAACAGGGGCAAGGTTCCTAAGATTACCAAAAGAGGGAAAATTCCATATGTTCCTGTACTCCCTCATTCCACCCTATAACTGTAGCCCCTCACTACCGCCTCATGGCTGACATTCTCTCCTTTGCTGTCCTGCTCGCTGCTCCCTTGCAGTGTGTTCAATAAACTTGGGTTCAATATAAATTGGGGGAATTTTTTTACTGCCTGTGCCACCAGCCCCTACTCAATCAGGATGCCCTACAATATATCAGGCAATGAAAAATAGAGTTACTGAGCAAGTTAATAATATATTAAAATCCCTGGAGAATTTCTACATTTAGTAACAAAGATTTATTGTATTTTACTCTTGAAAATTACAGATCTATTTGTAGTAAGTTTTTTTTTTTTATGCTGAAGAAATGTCTGAAAGAGCATATTACAACTAGACCACACTGTATAATGTATACACTTATCCAGTCACTGTATCCCATACCTAAAACTAATGTAACACTGCATGTGAACCATACTCAAAACAGCAACAACAACAAAGTAACAAAACAAAAACTAGACCACACTGGTCAAGTATAACTCATGGCAAAAACAAATTGGAAAAACAGGGCAAGGGTAAAATATTTTATGTCTGAACTAATTTTAATTCTTCATAGAGCCCAAACATGAGTAGCACATGCTAACCTAAAGATAGAGCTATATTGGGAACACCCCAACCAGGAGTAGGGGCTTCTATCATCCTGACACAGGGAAGATGGGAACAACGGAATCACGTCCAGCAGGCCTTTGGAGGACGGTAAAATTGTTCTAGTGTAAGATGAGAAAAATGGCCATTTTGCTAAGTCAGATGAGAAGTTAGCATACCTATAATTGCTGAAGTGGAGATCTGATGAAGAGAATAAACTATTGGAACCATAAAAAGAGAAACAGGTTTCTAAACTCAAAGCCATGGTTGATAATCCCTGAGCATAGCACATCTTAATGTTGTAAGAAATTCTCTTGTCAACAAAGACAGAACATTCATGGATAAGTGACTGGGGCTATTTTCTCCCCTTTTGTGATCTACACAGTGATTTTAATTATAATAACTCATTTAAATTGGAGATCTAGACAGCTGGATATTAGGAACTCAGCACTGGGAAAACCCACTAGAGACCAAAAAAAAAAAAAAAAAAAAAAAAGAGAGAGAGAGAGAGAGAGAGAGAGAGAGGGAGAAAATGACAGCCAAGCGCAAGCGCTTTTGTATAATTAATCTCTCCTGTGACAATGAAAACAGTTCGATAATTTCTGTGTCACTGATATGCTAGTTGGGGAAAAACAAAAGAATAAACATAGATGCACGAGCCAAGTGCTATTAAAGTCAACTGATCTGACAAGCTTCTAATACCAAGGGTGGTTGACAACTGAGAAGAAAGCTGAGTTATCTTTAGAAAGCAGGCAAATTCATTCCGCTTTTTCCCCCATGCATGGATGCAGATAACTCCATTTAAAAGGCAAACACTGTTAGAACCTGATTTTCATCTCCAGGGCAGGATCCCTGAAGAAAAAAAAAATATCTACTGCACAAGGCTGAGGGCCAATGACAAGTCTAACCCTCCAGAACAGTGATTCGGGAGTATTCTTTTTTCAGTGCAGGAAAACTTTGACTCACTAGAAAGCAGTACACCAACTTCTGTTACAGAACATTTCATACTTTCATAACAAAAACAGATATTTCACTTAAAAGAAAACCACAAAAGCAAAAATGACCTTATTCAATTAGTTGAGGAACTCAAATAACACTGAGGAACAACCACTAGACTGAAACAGGAACAACTCAAATAACACTCAGAAACAACCAAGAGACTGAAGTCTAGTCCATTCGGCTAATAAAAAAAGAGAAAACATTGGTCACTTACCTGAATAGTTTCAGGTTGTCCTTACCTGACCTATAGGAACGTATTAGTATGCTTGTGAGAAAAATGTACTCTAAACACTTGAAAAATACATCAACTGTATCTCACTAAAACAAATATGTAACTTTTGGTCTGATATTTTTTTCAGTCAATGAACTAGGGAGTCCTTTGCTTTTCAACCAATGAAATAAACTATCAACTACCACAGTAAGAAAGAACTTAGATCAAATATCAAGTCCATCATTTGGCTTGAACAGAATTAGTTCTTTACAATGGTTGAAGAAAGATGAATGACTGAAGAAGTGTATAAATTTATTCAAAGTGTTGCTCACGTCATCATATGAAATAATTTCTAGAACCATGTGTGCTCACCTGCCACCCTGTGTATATCAAGATGAGTTCTAGATCCTGAGGGTCATGTGGGGGAGCTCCCTGCAAGCTAGCTGATACTCAAAACCTCCACTCAGCTTGCAATCATGTCTCTAAGGAAGATTTTATGACTAATGACTAAAATCTTTGGCTTAAATCTTAAAACCAAAATGCTTTGGAAGAAGAACTGGTGAAAGAAATCGACTTTTCGGTATCTGTTATTGCAAAAAATTAGAACAGTTAAAATTTTTGCCATAACTTGCCCCTAAAGAGCTACTCTCAGCACTTTAATATTCATTGTTATGAATGAATACTTAAACTATTTTTGAATAATTTTAAATCCACAATAGTTATTTCCAATATCCCTGAAAGATGGGATTCAGACATGTTCCAATTTGGCAGAACTCAATTTGCTTTCAAAATGCCTATCCAATGAAATCCCTTTTTGGATTTCAAATCAATACTCTGACAGGGGTTTCCAAGATTGGCTAAATTGACCACGTGCTAGCAGTTTTACATTTGTATTATGTTTGGATCGATGCCGATGATTTGATTGGAATAGGAGCAGCTGCACATAAAAAGTCTTTGGGGTGAGAAAGATTTGTCACGCTCCACTCTGATAAGAACTAAATTTGGGGAGTGTGCATTTTGAAATGTTCATGGTACCACATTTAATTGCTATCAAACAGAAGCAATTACAAAGAATTAACATGAGCCCCAAATCAAAATGCAAAAGAAGAAAAGCACACAGTTTAAAAAGAAAAACATCAGGAGAAAGAATCACAAAAGCTTTCCTCTGTCAGGTTTACAGCTTGAATGGGAAGAGGAAAACACTTCCTTTGCAAGTGTATTCCCACCAATACCCATCTCCCAAACACCTAGCCTGATTTCTTCCTCTCTGTTCTGTCAACACCCTGGCCCCCACCCTCAATCTCCACACCCAGAATCACCCCAGGAACGCTAATTAGCAGCAAATCAAGGATTTTACACGGTCGTATTTTATACGTGTAAAGTACGTGTAAAATATTTTTTTCTCAAAAAGCCTGAACGCAGACCTCTCAGTTTATGCTTTTAGCACCAAGATCTGTAGGGTTACAAACGATAAATTGCAAATGCAAACTTACCATAAAAAGTCAACTGTCCCCTTGCTACATTTTTCCCTCTTGAATTTTCAGCTACACATTCATATAAACCAGCATCTTCCTGCTGAAAATTGGGTATTTCAAGAATTCCATTTGACTTGTGTCTTCTGGCTTTCCTTGCTATAGGCTTTCCATCAGCTCTTCTCCAGATAATAGTTGGTACTGGACTGATAGCAAGAATAAAAAGAAGTACATCAAAATTAGAGAAAACTGTGTCTTTTATTTGAACCTATGCTTCCCATAAACCTTTTCTTCCTGGTCCTAAACATATAAGCTTGCCTTAGACAGTATTCTCCAAACTTCATTCATCCACATATCACTATTATGATTTTAGCTACATCCACATTTCTAGTATTACTATCCATATCTTGTTTTTCTTAGAATCAAATAACATTTCTTAACCTTAAATAAAAATATGTAACATTACCACTAAAATAAAAAAACAGGTTTTACATGCTTGTTACATTTTTTAGTGTAACTGGTTTCCCCCCCTAAATTATAAATACAAAAATAAAAATTTCCATGAACAAATGTGTCAGACTGAAGATGACTGCAAATTATCTCACATTCTTCCCATACCAGGTCCAGGTTCTCCTCTGTCTTAAAACTGCTGGGCTGTTTGACTACTTTCGTTATTGAAATCAGACAGAAGTGATGTTGTGTCAGTTTCAAGGGTTAGGCAAGAAGAAACTGGCAGCTTCCACTTTCTGTCCCTTGAAACATTCTTTATAGAACCTTACCAACTGATAGCAGCAGTTCACTAGGAGAGTGGTTTGGGGAAATTTCACTTAAAATAGTAAGATAAAGAAAGAAGCCATCTGTGGGGTCTTTATGTACTCTCAAGGCATCTACCGTCCTACAGCCATAACTGTGAGAACACATCTTAAATTGTAAGGAGGGCATCATTGAGTCTGCAAATCAATGGTTTAGCAAGCTAACCACAGCTTTTAAGATTGCAGCTTCCTACCAGGGGATACAATTATTTACTTATTTATTTTTCACAAAAACACACCCAGAGAGGTAATTAGGATAAAGACTTGCTAATCTTCTCTGGAAAACCTGAGATGGTATTTAAAAAATTAAAGCCATCAATTCTACTATACTTGTTTTAGAACAATTTAAGTTAATTCAACAGACACTAACTCCAAATGCAGAAGGGCTCTATCAAAAGTACATTACGGGAGCCTTTACATTTGACGAGATATATACTTAATGCGTGCCTTTACAAATAACTGTACTTAGACGTAGTCTTCCTGCTTTTAAGCGGCAATGATGATGTGTTTTGGCAGCTGGATATGCATACCCAAACATTTCTGTGTAGACTGGAGGAGCCCAATTTTGGTCTTTTGTTTTTATTC
This sequence comes from Spilogale gracilis, assembly GCA_004023965.1. Classification (NCBI taxonomy): domain Eukaryota; kingdom Metazoa; phylum Chordata; class Mammalia; order Carnivora; family Mephitidae; genus Spilogale; species Spilogale gracilis. The sequence goes on along the minus strand of PITA01002076.1, from coordinate 94,535 downwards.
CAGTGGCATTCACGCAGTGTGAATAGAGTTTAATTCATATCCCCTTTGAAATATGAACGATGTGAATTTTGCTCTTTTTCCAAAAAAGATTTTTCAAGGTGTCCCCTTGTATAGTTTACCAAATTTATACCTAGCCTACCCAGCTACCTGCTTCCACCTTTTCCTTGGATTCTGTTTCCTAATGTATATACTGAAAATAAAAGATGGGGCCATGTTATACTGTTTAGCAATCTGCTTTTTGTCTCTTAGCAATAAATCATGGGTATTTTCTCTGTCTCATCTGTTGCTGTACACTTGACTTTTAATGTCTGTCCTACAGATATGTTAAAATTCAGCTAATGTGGTAAGTTTGTCACAGTATAGCATTGTGCTTTTGTAGCTTACATGATAAAAAGGAACATCTTTCTTTCTTTCTTTTTTTTTTCAGGAACAACTTTCTTCTATAGTTGGTATGAAATGCAAAAAATATACAGAAACAGATTAGGGGTTGAGCACAAATTAGTGTTGTTGCATTAGTCAACCTCTGGGCACAGGGAGAGGATGGGGAGTTAGCAATGGAATAGCTGGAGAGAGGGAGGAGGGTGTAGAGATTAACAACAATCATTAAAATCCACAGATGATCTAAAAATTTCATTTCAGATGATACTGTGTATCATTTATGCCAAACCCTTTTTTCATGGTTACTGGGAAAATCTTAACTGATCTGTTTTTCATCTTCTTTATGTCCTCTGAGAGATACTCTATGCAAATGTTACCTGGATCCCAAGTAGGCTTATCATTCCAGAGGTAATAATAAAGTTGTGAATTAATTTTCAGATATAGGATCTTCCCTATCTTTAGCCAGAATAGAAGGAAATCCAAAGTAGAGAGAAGAGACTGGTCATTTAAAAATAAATTCAAAAAAATTTTGAGGCACCCTCTCTAAACAAGGGCATGAATGAAAGTCCATATTTTCCCAAATAGTCAGCTTGAGTGTACCTCAAATGAAGGTCATTGTTTTCCTGTCATTCTGGGTTAGACAGCGTGCACATTACAGGTCACAATAATAGAACAAAATACTTTTTCAGAATTGCCCATTCTCTTCTTTGTGGCCACATCAATTGTGACAGTCTAATCCCCCTTGCACCATTACACGTCCCCTCTCCATCGTGAGAGGGCAGAATCAAAGATGCATGCATAGAATTACAAAAAAGAAAGGCTTGTTTTGCTTTCCACTCACCTCAGAAACCATCACTGTGAACAGTGCAAATAAAACTGTCTACCTGCCCCAGCTGAATAGTGGACAAGACAGAAGAGAAACCAGAACTTACTTTCCTAAGGCAAAGCATTCCAGCTTCACTGTTGTTCCTTTGGCAGTGGGCACTGTTTCTGGGAAGTGCACTTCTATTTTTGGCTCATATTCACCCATCACCCCTGTGAATAAACAAAGGAACTAAGTCTTTGAGGTTCTTTTAAAACGTACACGTTTTTCTGTTAATGTAGGATGCTCTCATACATCATTATGTGCACAATTAATTTCTTCATTTAAATCTGGTTCTATCTCTAACCAGCCTTGAATTGTGGCTCTTCTCCCAGTTAGTGCTAGGGGGAATTTTGTATCACAGTGCCATACCATCTGCCTAGGATCAAATTCTCCGTGCATACAACTCCATGCATACAATAAAAACTTTTTTTTAAAGCAGCCATGGACCAAAAAAGAAAAGAAGGGAAGAGATAATGTCCTAGTAACCAGAAAAATCAAATAAATTACTTTTCAAAAACATACTGCAGAAAAAATTTTAAATATTCAAAAAAATACTTCCATGATATACTACATCTATATAAGAAAAAAATCTGAATAATAATTTGTGACCACAAATTACTTTATCATTCACTTTCAACACCAATCTGAATAATCATAAATTAGTGCACAGAAGGTAATATCAAATGTTAGTATTATTGTATTCTGAACCAATGTAAAAAGGACAGTAGGAAGCAACTATAGAAAATCATCTTAAAATTATACCGACCTTCCTAAGGGCAAGGTTCCTTTGAAGGTCATATTCACCCATTTCCCTATATCCTAGAAAATGTACAATTGTGACCAAGGTAATACAATCTAACAAAATAGTTTTCCAAGTCCATATTTTAAGTTTAAGTAAGTCCATACTTTATAACTAAAAACTTATCAATTATTTCTTATCAATGCATTCTTTTTTAAAAAAAATCTTTTTTTGTAAAGATTTTATTTATTTGACAGAGAGAAACACAGACAGAGAGGGAACACAAGCAGCTGAAGTGAGATGGGAGGAGCAGGTTTCCCACCAAGCAGACAGCCCAATGCCGGGCTCTATCCCAGGAGTCCAGGAGCATGACCTGATCTGAAAACAGAGGCTTAACCACTGAGCCACCCAGGTGCCCCTTGTCAATGCATTCTTGACCCCATCTCCAACTGCTCTAGTTGATCAAATACATTTATTTCTATTCAATTTCTAATCCTTTTCCATGGTCTCTAATTCAGCTGTGCCATTGTAAAATTTGGAATTACCTAACTTACTAAGAAATGATAGGATCCACCACTTTACCTCTCTTTTAGGTTTTGTGTAGTTACAGAAAAAAAGACTCAGGGATTCAAAGAAAAAGTTAAAGCAAGGAAAGGATTATGACAGGTACAATGACAGAGGGAAATTATTTCACTCATTTTGCAGAGGTGATCCTTTTCATCTGCAGCTTTAATGTTTGGGAAGCATCAAGGGGATTTCCTTAATGTGTAAAAAGAAAATCAACACTGTCAGGTGACATAGCTGTCTAGCTAGGTTTGTTATGAGGTATGTCATCAAAAGTGCAAAGCTGAACATACCTGTTTGGTTTTTTTTCCTTTCATAGAACGACAGGAAGGATTGGATTTGGAAGGGACCTTTGAAATACTTTAGTTGAGCGTTTTTTAATCTTGGCATCCATGGATGCATACTTTCCCACAGAGAGGGTCTATAGCTAGCAATTTATTCTCAAAAGGACTCAAAATAGGGGCACCTGGGTGATACAGTCCATTAAGTAAGTGCTTGACTCATGGTTTAGGCTCAGGTCCTGATCTCTGGATCACAAAATTGAACCCCATGTCTGGCTCCTTGTTCAGTGGGGAGTCTGCTAAAGTTTCTCTCCCTCTGGCTATGCCCCTTCCCACTGTGCGTGTGTGTATTCTTTTTCTCTCTGAAATAAATGCATCTTAAAAAAAAAAAAGGATTCTAAATCACTTTTCCCAAAATTAAAATCAGTTCTGATCTGTCTTTTCCTTTTGTGAGCATGGCTGTAATCTCAAAGGGGTCAAGCAGTTTGTCTTCTGTTTTACAACAAACTAGTTGGTGTTTCAGGGTGCAACTCTTTTTATTATGGCCTCTCACCCCTGCAATGAATAACACTACAAACCTAGATTCGAATACATGAAATCCATGCATGCCACATTCAGATTCAAAACCATTCCTTCCTTTTTGGCCAGGCTGAGTTCTCTTGCACTTAAATTTGGGTTTGGCTCTCTTTAAGCATTTGCCACCAAGCTGAGCCAGTAAAGAAGTGACGCTTGCTTATAATGGCATTCGCACAGCTGCTGAACTTGCTAACCAACAGCATATTGCTGACTCATGGTCCCATAAATATCAGTAGTATGACTATGAACACAGAAACAAGTTAACACCTTTTAGTGCCGTGTATGTGGTTATGTACTCCAAGAACAGAGCTAATTAAAAAAAGAATTGCTTTGAGAAAAAGAGGTCTTTTGTGCTCTCAGGCAATCAAAACAATCTGCATTGCAGTGTATCCTGTGCGGGAGGGAGATGAGACAGTAAGGTTAAAACACAGAGGGCAGGGCTGTTTCAGCAGCCTTCAGATTTCCCCCTGCCTCCTCTTTCAATAAACATTACATATACGCTTGGTTTCTTTAACCCAGCTCTAAGAGATACACCAAGGAGCAAATACAGCTCGCAGGACCTTTTTCCTGAGAAACTGAAATATCACTGCAATGCAGAGACGGAGTGGAAGATCCCCTGCCCTGTTTTCTCATCCTAAACTCCTATGTACCAAGGCCCAGACTCAAAGTCCACTCCTTCAGGATTCTTTTCCTCCTGTCTGGCCTATTCTGTAACCCACAGTGGCCTTTAAATGACCAGATAGCAACAAAACCTCTTTGCCTAGTTCTCAATGCTTCCCTTGAATTCTTTTTTTTTTTTTTTAAAGATTTTATTTATTTATTTGACAGAGAGAAACACAGTGAGAGAGGGAACACAAGCAGAGGGACTGAGAGAGGGAGAAGCAGGCCTCCCGCGGAGCAGGAAGCCTGATGTGGGGCTCGATCCTGGGTCTCCAGGATCATGACCTGAGCCGAAAGCAGTCGCTTAACCAACTGAGCCACCCAGGCGCCCCTCTTGAATTCTTTAAAACACACACACACATACACACACACAGTTATGGAGGTATAATTTACATACAAATAACTGACCAATTTTAAGTGAAATTCAAAGATTTTTGGGAAATTGACCAAGCTGTGAAGCCATCACCATAATCCAGTTTTAGAGCATTTCTATCACTCATGATCCTTCCTGTTCCTAGTCAAGCCTCAGACCTCTTCTAGCCCCAGGCAATCCCTCTAATCTGCTTACTGTCTCTGAGAGTTTTTCTGGACATTTCATAAACATGGCATTAGACATTCTGTGTTCTTTTGCATCTGGACCCTTTCACTTGGCAGAATGTTATCAAGGGTCATCCTTGTTGCAGCATGTATAAGCAGTCCTTTTTATTGTTGAATAGTATTCAACTGTATGGAGATACCGCATGTTCTATATTTGTTCTCTGGTCATATTAGCAACAAGGTAACACAAAGTGACTGGCTTAAAATTTCCTCCCTTACAGTTCTGGAGGTTAGAATTCATAAATGAGGGTCATGGCAGGGTTCCACACCCTCTGACACTCTGTGTAGAACTGTTCCTTGCCTCTTGTTGGCTTCTACTGGTGGCCATCCATCTTTGGTGGTCCTTGCCTTGCAGTTCCGTCATTCCAGTCTCTCTGTGCATCCTCTTATTGTGTTTTCACAAGGACACCAGTCATACCAGATTAAGGACCCACCATTATCCATAATGAATTGATCTGAACTAATTACATCTACAAAGACCCTATTTTCAGATAAGGTCATATTCTGAGGTGAGGGTTACATCTTCAACATACCTTTTTTTGGGAGACACAATTCAACCTATACTATCAGTTAATGGGCATTTATTTAGGTTGCCTCCACTTTTGGCTATAAGGAGTAATGCTTCTAAGAACATATACATGCAAGTCTTTGTGTAGAAATGTCTTTCATTTCTCATTTTCCCCAGGATTTTTATGTGGATGACTTTTCCCTTGCTACATGACTCAGTTCAAATGGTGCACCTTCAGAGAGTGCACCATTTTTACCTAAAATAAGTCCTTATGTTATTCTTTATTATTCTTATTTCTTCAACATTAATTACACAATTCATAATCATCTTGTTTATTCATGACTCTAGCGTCTGTCACTTCATCTCGATTGTAAAATGCATGACATCAAGTAATGTGTTTGCCTTTTTCACATGTACGTCTAGCTTCTGTCATTGTTTCTTCCTTTAATAGATACTAAAAAACTACTTCCATATAAATAATGTTATCTTACACATAAAACTTCGGGCCACTCGCGAACAGCAGTACTGCTTTCTATCATCTTTATAATATTTAGATACATGTTATCTCTTTCTTTGTGCTTTAATTTCCTGGAGGAATGGAAGAAGTTCTGATTTTTTTTCTGCAGCCCTCACAAATCCTAGTTCAGTACCAGGCATATGAAAAAAAAAAGGTGATCAGTAGGAATCTGTGGAAGGAAGGGAAAAGATGGAGGAATAGAGGCCTTACACTATGACCCATAGTAGCCATTGAGTCAAACATGCACTTCTTTCCATGCATGGAAGTCAGTTCTAAAGTATCATCATCATGGTTTTCTGTATGAGTTTATTGGCTTATACCAGGTTTTGTTGTTTTTTTTTTCTAAAGTGAGCTCTATGTTGTTTAGGTGGTCATATGGATGATTTCAGAGTTGATACAGGCTGATCTATATTTATAGCTTTAGAAATTAAAGTAACAGAGTTAGTAATAATACAGATTGATCTGGATTTATAGTAGTAGTTATAGGACATAAAGATATGGATCAGAGATGGGATGGTGTGGTTTTCATGATGTTTAAGGAATCATTATATATAAAGATTGTCATAGTATTAAAGTTATAAAAAATGAAGGAAGCAATTTTCCCCAACTATATCATCAACATTTTGGGGGAGGGGGACATCTGTGAACCATTCCACTTAATTTGGTTACATCTGGCCCAAGCTATATTTTTATTTCATTTTAACTATTTTGGCCTTCACTTTTTTTTTTTTTTTTTTTAAGATTTATTTATTTGACAGAGAGAAACACAGCCAGAGAGGGAACACAAGCAGGGGGAGTGAGAAAGGGAGAAGCAGACTTCCTGCGGAGCAGGGAGCCCGATGTGGGACTCGATCCGGGGTCTCCGGGATCATGACCCGAGCCGAAGGCAGTTGCCCAACCAACTGAGCCACCCAGGCGCCCTGGCCTTCACTTTTGACATTAAATTTAAGAAGCTATTGCTATTTTTATTTTTTATGAAACAAAAGGCTCCTTATAAAAAGAGTAGGTCTTTCAAGTCATTCCTTTGACCACCTGTACACTTTTGAACTTAATTGGTCTACAGCTGCTCTGGTGATTGAATGATTAGGCAGAAAGAGAAAGGCTACTGATGGAATTGCTCCAGAACCCTTTTTCCATCTTCAAACTATTTAAAAGGTGGGAAGGCATAAAAGCCTAGCTGTGTCCACACAACAAAGGTAAGCAGAAATAAAGAGTGCACATCACATAGTCAGAATCCACCAGGATATATAATCTCAATAATATTCCCTTTCTTTTGCATGATTTCATTTATTCACGATACAAATTGTCTACAGCGACAACTTTTATTTTCAATTTTAGAGACATTTATACCTACAATTTTTTTTTTTTTAAAGACTTTATCTGACAGAGAGAAACACACTTGGAGAGAGAACAGAAGCAGGGGGTGTGAGAGAGGGAGAAGCAGGCCTCCCGCTGAGCAGGGAGCCTGATACAGGGCTCGATCCCTCGATCCCGGGACTCAATCCCAGGACTCCGGGACCATGACCCGAGCCAAAGGCAGACGCCCAACGACTGAGCCACTCAGGTGCCCCTATACCTATAATTTTAAACATAAAGAAAAACAGAAGTCTCAGTTCATGAGAACTTTTGTCAATGTTTTCCATTTTGGAGAAAGAGACCCATCAGAACAATAGTGAAGGTTCAGTACATGAAAGTCGACACATTAGAATCCTCAGGAATCAAAGGCTTAGCTATATTCATATTCTGATGGAGTAATTCAGTAAATACTGATGTAACACCAACCCAAAGACGTGCACTGGGCCTAGCAATGGGAGCCCAATGTGCATATGTTATGACACCATTAGGCTACTCTTTTTCAGTGTCTTTCATGGCGGCATATGTAGGCAATGATTGTTTACTGAATAACCCAAAGAGCAGAATTTCTGAGGAAGACATGATTAGAAATTCCTAGGGCTTTTTTCTTTTCTTTTTTTAAAAATTTTATTTATTTATTTGACAGAGAGAAACACAGCCAGAGAGGGAACACAAGCAGGGGGAGTGAGAGAGGGAGAAGCAGGCTTCCCGCCAAGCAGGGAGCCTGATGTGGGACTCGATCCCGGGTCTCCGGGATCATGACCTGAGCCGAAGGCAGCCGCCCAACCAACTGAGCCACCCAGGTGCCCCACTAGGGCTTTTTTCTAAACTAGTGGTTCTCAAACTTAGAATCACATGGAGGGTTTACATTTCTGATTTAGGAAGTGGAGATAGAGCCTGAAAATGTTTCCAAAAATTTCTAACAATTCCCCAGGTCATGTGGAAGCTTCTGGTCCAGGGAGTACACTTTAAGAATTTCTGTAGTGACCATGACATGTTAAGCCAAAGCAAAAGGTACGACACAGTAATACTACACTCTCTTGTGGGCTAGTCCTTGGGAGAATACAAGTAATGGAATCCTACTGGGGGCAATGTCCATCAAGATCCTGGACCCTGCATATGACTTTGTGGTAATGACTGTTGCTCTTTTGAAACCTAACAAATCATTAGGGTGATGCTGATGTCTATAGGAACACAGAATTTAACAAAATAACTGGCAAATTACAGAATATGAAAGAGAAATCAGTCACACACCATGCTTGTTTAACTACAATTTGCAGAGTGCTGTGTTGGCAGAAAGAGGCCACTTCCCAGAGTTGAGTGCTGTGACATTTTGCCAACACCTGGCTTAGCTAGAATCTGTGCTTGCTAAATTAAACCACAGAAGGGACTTTTACCCACTTCCACAGAATGGGATTTTCCACGAAAAAAAATTGCAAAAATCATCTTACAAAAATTTCCCACATTGATTTTCTTGTGGACTAAGTCATATGACGTATAGTTCATTCAGCTAAAAATATTTGGAAATACCTCATTAGTCCTACAAATCCCTTTGGCTGAGTTTACACTTTGCTCTTTAAAAAAAAACTTGTTTTGCTCTCAGTTGAAGGAGACACTGTGAAGTCTAAAGGACCATCCAAGGAACCCCTTTACCACTATCTACCCTCCAGTAGGTGAATTTCCATGCAATTTGAGGCCACAACCATCCAAACAATGACCCCTGCCCCCCAGTGCTGGAGAGGAGTAAGGAAGCTGAAGGTTATACATCACCCCTTAAATATAGGGTTTTAGGGTATCCTCAGAAAGCTGTAGGATGTGGCAATAAATATTTTTTAATTACTTTTTTTTTTAAGATTTTTATTTATTTGTCAGAGAGATAGAGGGCACAAGCAGGCAGAGTGGCAGGAAGAGGCAGAGGCAGAAGCAGGCCCCCTGCTAAGCAAGGAGCCCGATGTGGGACTCGATCCCAGGACCTGGGATCATGACCTGAGCCAAAGGCAGCTGTCCAACCAACGGAGCCCCCCAGGCATCCCGGAAATAAACATATCTTAACTCTAAAGCTGAATTCTTTCTTTCCTTCTCAATAATTACAGTGTAGAGATAACTGAGCTCTTCCAGAATGCTATCTCCTATAAAGGCAGAGTGAACGTATCCATGCTTGGCTCTAATAGGCCTGGTTTACCTCACACGCTGAAGGAATTGGCTAAGGTTCCAGTTTGTACAGTTAATTATAAGGTCATCTTCTTTTAGGTGAAAGAAAGCTGGCTTTCATCTTCCTTTGAGTAAGTACTTTCATGGTCAGCCTACTAAAAAGTTCTTCATATTGCCTTAAATAATATACTCTTTCTCTCCCCCTAATTTGTACATGTTGGCCCTGGTTCAAGTCTCTAGAGCCACACAAAAAAGCAAGTCTTTTGATGTGGTCTTCATATATTTAAAGGTATTATCATGCTGTCAGAGACTGGTAAAGTTTGAAAAACTTTAAAAAAGTGACAGAGAACAAGGATTTTATTTAGGTTTTGTGAGTGAAGCAGTCTCTGTTAACTCATCCAGTATAGCTTTTGGAAAGCATCCACAGATAATATGTAAACAAAAGGACATGGCCAGGTTCCAATAACATTTTATTTACAAAAACAGTGGTGGGCTGTATGGCCCATGAGCCCTAGATGGCTGACCCCTGACTTAGAAGAAATGAGAAAAATAGAAAAGTTTTTGAGAGTTGATAGAATCAACAAACTATTAGAGCTAACAAGAGATTTCAGCAAGCTTGCCAAATGTAGACTCACACACACACAAAAAATAGCATTTCTGTACATCAGCAATAACTAACTAGAGAATGTGATTAAAAATAAGAAACCACTTGCAATAGCAACAAAAATTACAGAGAATTTAGGAATTAACTAAGAATACTCAACATTTCTATGGAGAAAATGTTATTTATTTATTTATTTTTTTAACTTAAAAACAGGCCACAGGCTGAACTGGCCTACAGGAGGGAGGTTAATAATTTCTACCTTAAGCAAATATCCTACCGACTGCCTGGAATTCTTTTCCTTGCTCAACTCTTGATGGAAGCTTAGGCTCATCCCCAACACCAGGCCAGATTTCCTCCCATCCAAGTCACAATTATATGCATAATTGCACTGTCCCTTCACTGCTTCTTGTTGGCTATTATTACAAACTCCTGCCTCAGGCTGCAGTTAGTCTTCTCAGCTGGACTGCAATCTGTGAAACACAGACTTCTGCATTCCTGGTGACAGGTATACAACAGGTACTCAACAAATATTTGCTGCTTAAACACATAATCAAATGAGTGCCCAGGCCATCCCTACTTCCCTCATTCATTTCAAATCCCTCTGTCTGTACATGTGTTTTCTGGAACTCAGTTCAATGGTTTGAATATCAATGAAACTTTAGACCCTTCATTAATGTGGAATTCTCTAAGACTATAGGTTTCCAGGCTCTGGGACCACATCTTCTTATTTCATAGTATACCACACATAACGGATACTTAACAGATGCTTCCTAACTGACTAGCTAAATGACCATCCAAGACCTTTGGCCCCCAAGGACCTGAAATGGAATGACTGTGCTAGAGGTCTAAAGCTGACTGCCAAGTTTCTAAGCCTGTCAAGCCTTCAAAATATCCAGAGCCATTAAGACGCTATTAACTCAGATTAGCAATGGCAGTTTAGCAAAATATCTCACATCCTCTAGTCATTTAGATATTCTCTTCATAAAACACGTTTTACGCCCACAGATCCTCAACTGTGATGTTGGTAGATAATTAAAAACAAGACCTGATTGCTATGACAAGGCCACACAAAAGTTGCAATTAGAAGTGAGAGTAAAATAAAGCAAAGTGTTTTGGTATAAACTCTAGATCTTAAGTAACATAAAATACGTCAAAGTGAAGAACGTATTTCTACCCATTGCCAGGTAGAAGTGTCATCCTCACTAATCTAAATGCTAGGTCATCAATAAAAGGTTGTAGATCAAGTTTACAATCAAAAAAAGATCTTCTTAATGAATGTGTTTTTAATCTAATCCCATGAGGTTAATTAAATGGCCTACAAATCAAGCTGCTTTGTTTATGAAGACACACAGTGGTTGTTAATGCTCATATGAGGTTCTAACCCACCTTGGGGCAGTATTAGAAAAGTTTAATATGAACAGCTGACATATCATAATGGAGGATACCTAATACTGCATCAATGTTACAGAATATCCTATAATATTCTAGGTTTATCTTTTCCATTTTTTATAGTCTTTGGTCTTAAATTTGGAAATTTAAGGAGAATGTAGTCCTCTGAGCCACTAATGGTCACAGAGACGAAGGCTCACAAATGTCCATTTTGGTCAGAAAGAGTGAATGCACCTAGTTTTGGGCTAGGATTGGTTTTTAGCATTGGGAAGAAATCTGAGCCAATGAGTAACATCTGTTGGTTAGCATCAGATATTACCTGGCCTGTGTGAATACTGGGATTGAAGTGAAGTAGCATAGAAGAGTTCTGACTAGAATCCTAGAGGATAAATAGATTTAAACTTAGATCTGACTTATTACAAATCACACGTTTTAATAGCTAAGAAAACAGAGGACCAAAGAAATGGCATGATTTTTGCCACGTGAGTCAGTGGTAGATCTGAGACTGCAGCCCAGATTTTATGACTTCTTTTCTTCTTGACTTTTTAGGCCCATTCCCCTTTCAGTGCATCCCAGGTGAGGCCACAGCAAAAAAAAGACAAAAGCTGGTTAGCATGGATCAGGGACATTCTCAGCCCTATGTCCGGCACATCTATTTCTGTCTTCCTTGCTCGAAACTGCAGGAAGTGAAGTTATCAGCTAGTGTCTTGTTCACTGAGTTTAAGCTGACTTCAGGTGAGAATGTTAAATGGTTCAGTGCTCACCATGCTCAGGAATTTTCATGGCTATATAAAATTAGGCTGAAAAAAATGAGTGAGAACTTAGAAAAATACCACTGGTTATTTTGGCTATATATGAGAACATAAATTTTTATAATTAAGTTTACATTTCAATTTCCAAAGACAATACATCGAGTGTATATAAACATACATATTTCTATACAACATAATACAAATATATGTTTATAGATGAATATACAAGGGGAGAGAGAGATTTTGAAAGGTAAACCCCATTTTCCCATTCCTTAGTATTTCTTCAATTAATTCTTTAGTATTTCTTCTATCAAATTGGGGTTGATATTCAAAAACATTTAACACCCACTATACAAAGCACAGAGCCATCCCGCAGACAGTGGCTTTAAATTGCTTAACATTTGTCTTGGTTCTAATAAGCAAAACAAAGAACAGCCAACCAAACCTTGAGTCAGCCTCAAGGAAAACAGAGAAAAAAGGCAAAGGTCATATACTGATTTCTGTTCAGTTATATACTTGTGTGCATGATGTACATACAACATCTTCATGGACATGACCTCATTTTCCCAAGATTGTACTGATTTCTGCTAATTATTCCTTTCTTTAGCCATTTTAGAGGAAGTCAGGGATAGTGATTAAAGACAGAAGAAATAGCCATTATAACTCTCATCCAAATCCATGATTTCTCTTGTACTTAATGCTCTATGGGTAATCTAGTATCTTTGTTTATAGAAATTTAGGGACAATTATTTGAGATCTGTGTAGGAAGCTCATAATAGAGCAAGCTCATCATCATTAATAACCAACAGTTGGCTAATATTGAGCCAGAGACCACTTTAGCACCTGTCATAAAATAATTATGATATACTTTTCTCAATTAAATCTTTTTTCTTCATGATACCTAAGCAACAGGCATACTTCCCCACATCAAAGTTATATTATTTTTCCAAAGTAGATTTCAAAATATCTGGATAAACGCTGATATAAAATTCTCTCACATTTGTCTAATAACCCAACTTTATACTTCCTGGAGGTAAATACTACATAGCAACATACAGTTATTTAGAAGAACTATCGGGGCGCCTGGGTGGCTCAGTCATTAAGCATCTGTCTTCGGCTCAGGTCATGATCCCGGAGACCCGGGATCGAGTCCCACATCAGGCTCCCTGCTCAGCAAGAAGCCTGCTTCTCCCTCTCTCACTCCCCTTGCTTGTGTTCCCTCTCTAGCTGTGTTTCTCTCTGTCAAATAAATAAAATCTTAAAAAAAAAATTGTCAATACAAAAGGTTCTAAAAATCATAGCAGAAAAGAAACAAGGCAGATCTGCTAATCTAGAGCCCCGAACAGTGTTTGTGAAACTCAGTTAAGTAGCATGGGGACAGAGCACTGGGGATTTGGCCCTGAGCTTTCCTCACCTTATTCCCCTGGTCTGTAATTCTCTTCTTTCCCAAAGAATAAAAATATAAGTTTGGGTGATTTCTAAGTGCTTTGCTGGGCCAACCATCTATAAATAACTCTTTTATCAAATGTTTTCCTAAAAACTCAAAATATCTCTGATCATTGTAGAAAAAAACAACAACAAAGCAAATAGAAAAAAAAAAGAACATTTTACCGCTGAAAGTTAAACATTAGCATTTTGGAAAGTAGTATTTCCAGCTTTCTCTGTCATTATCCATATACACTTTACAAAACAAGGATAATACTATCTACTCATTATGTAATTTGTTTTTTAAAATATAATTTGTTGAGTATATCTAAGGAGGTTACTGATGTTGCATTTTATTTTGCCACTCTATTTATAATTTAACCCAGAAAATAAGCCTCTGAGCTAGCTTCTATCATTCTCACTTGACTGATGAGAAAACTGGAATGAAATGAGGTTAAACTGATGTCCACAGTCACACAGCTAATAAGTGGTACAACTGGATTCCACCCCGGGGACCTGGTTCCAGAGTCCTCCAGGCTCACCTCAAACCTTCCTGCCCCACATTTCAGTAATGATCTGAGCCACAGGAGGGGTCAGCCACGTGATGAGTGTGGGGGTGGGAAGGGAACATCAAGCACCAAAGCCTTACGGAAAGGGGGGAAAGTGGTCAATAGGGTCAGTGGGATACACAAGGGACACGCCACATTTGATGTCTGTCAGGACTTGAGTCAATGTTCACTATTCACTCTTTATGACTCACTGTAACCTTTTGGGCTGGAAACAATGAATCACAGTCCAGAACTGCTTAGCTGGAACTTCAAGGGAGTAACCTGAATTTTGAGAACATCTAGTTCTTTAAACTACATCTGCACTTTGCAGGAAAAATGACCAGCTATGGTAATTAATTCACTTCAGGCAATAGACTCTGTTGCTTTGCTTATTCACATTTTGGAGACAGAAGGAGGATGTGAAATTTTGAATGAGCTTCAATTAACCAAATAATTGTACAAATTCTCTACAACCTTGTATTTATCTATTTAATACATAGTCACTAAATACAAGATTGTGCAGAATGATAGTTTTATTGATTTTATTCTACAGCATAGACTTTAACAAGACTGTCATCTTTTATTTTGCAATCTCTTATTGATTTATATTTCTCCTTTTCTCTTACCTCCAGACAAGAGCTAACTAAATAACCTATTTTGTCCTTAGTAATATAGTTCAAGTATCCATTTTACATACTACAGCCTAAATGGGAAAGACATATTATGAATTTTCACCATGCAACTTTCATGGAAATTAAGAATGAATGGGAATTAATTGCTGAAGAATGAGATCTTTATTCTTCTAATTTTGTGATAAAATATTCTAGTAAAAAACATTTGTCATCTCAATGAGGATTTACTAGACAAGGCAAAATATATCTAAGATCTAAGCAAAAGGCAAAGTGGCTGGTAACTTGAAGGGTCTGTGATGATTCTGGAGTTCTTGTGTTCCTGAATTTTTGTTCCATCTAGCAACTTTGTGCAATGTGTCTCCTGGGCTGTGTCTTAGTGCTTCATCAATATTTCATTACATTTGTGATTTGACACACCTGAATGGATAATACAACCACTGAACAGACATTTTGGCATAAGTGCATTATAAGCAGAGGTCACAGGGATTTATTTTTAAGTAATTCTGTACACAGTGCCAGTGAAGCACATCTTTTGAAAAAGGTTCTTCATCCTGAGGTCTAGAGAGATAGCATCAATAGCTTTTGGACAAAAACAGTCCTTTGCCTACTTTTCTCTTTAAACTGATAAAATTTTCAGTTTTATTTAATATAATTCAGCTTATTCCAACATATTAATTTAACACATGCCATCCGGCAAGTGCTGTGCTGCTCCCTACAACAAAGGTGGATGGACCTCTGATCTGCTCGATCACAATTTTGGTGAGGTTGGGGAAGAAGGCAAGCTGATAAGCATGTGAATGTATCAGATGAGAGAGATGGGACAAGAAGCATAAAAAAAATAATTCTTCCTGTTGCCAAGAAAGAAGTCATGCTTTTGGCTTTACAAATAATGACTAAAATAGTACTTTGGATTTTTCCTTATAAACCTGTTTAGTGAAACCATTTTGGTAAATGGCATTCTCATACACCCAGTTGTGACACCAGAAACCCATGTGTCATCCATGACTTTCTCTTCCAATACCTCCCACATCCAGAGCCTCAGCAAGTCCTGGAGGTTTTACCTGCAGACTGTATTCCTAGTCCATCCACTTCTCTATTATCCACTGCTACTCCCTAGTTCACCTGTATTCCTGGTGCATCCACTTCTCTATTATCCACTGCTACTCCCTAGTTCAACTGTATTCCTAGTCCATCACTTCTCTATTATCCACTGCTACTCCCTGGTTCAACTGTATTCCTAGTCCATCACTTCTCTATTATCCACTGCTACTCCCTAGTTCAACTGTATTCCTAGTCCATCCACTTCTCTATTATCCACTGCTACTCCCTGGTTCAACTGTATTCCTAGTCCATCACTTCTCTATTATCCACTGCTACTACCTGGTTCAAGTGCCATCATGTCCCATCTGAATTATTACAATAGTCTTTCAGTTGGATATCTAATGCCCACTCTCACTTGTTTGAAGTCCATTTCTACACAGGAGCTAAGCAAACTTTTTAAAAACACACATCACTCTCTTGATTAAAATCCTCTCGTGGCTTCTCATTGCACTTGCGATAAAATCCAAGCTCTTCTCCATGGTCTACATGATCTGGTTGCTGATTCATTTCCAACCTCAACTCAAAACACCCTTCACTCTGCTCACTGTGCTCCAACAATGCTCACATTATCTTTTCTTCCTGAACATGCCAAGTGGTCTCCTCACTCCCCCAGGCCTCAGGACCTTTTCATGTGACGCTAATTCAGCCTGCACTGCTCCTCCCTCTGATCATCACAAAGCTTACTTCTTATCATCAGGTGTCAGGTCATAAGTCACCTCCTCAGAAAACGCTTTCCATGACAGTCCTGCCTAAAGTAGACATTCCACTCCACAGAGCCTCTATTTTATCATACTGGTTTATTTATTAGTATCTAAAACAATTGGAATTTTGTTTTTGTTTACATTTGCTTTTACCTGTGTTCCCCTAGGGAATATAAGCGCAATGTGATAGGTCCCTGTTGTTCTTGTTCACTGGCACCGGAATAGTGTCTGTCACACAGTAAGTAATAAATAAATACATGTGAAATGCATGATGGAATAAATAAAGGAATGATTGAAATCTACATTTTCTGCTAAAAAAAATTGCGTAGCATGGTGTATGTTGTAAGGGTGCTCAGAAACTCTTTGCAGAACTGTTTTTCTGCAAATAACCTATTCTGGGAGGTTCAGATTCACAGCCCCACTTGGGTACAAAGCCCTTTTGGTACAGAAGGGAAGAGAAACATATTTGGAGAGAAATCTGAGTTCCAGACTTGAATTTGCCAACTTGCCAAGTTTTTCTTGCATGAATTCAGATAAGAAGTAGCACAGAGTAATGAAATGAAATGTAATGGCTGAGGAGTTTAGGCATTAGTCTCTGGAATCAATAAGACATGGGAGCTGAGTGTGAATCTTGGAGTCATTAGTTTTTAGCTAGCTGTGTGGCTTTGGGATTTGTTATTTAACATGTCTGAGCCCCAGTTCATTCATCTATAAAAAAATAAAAGAGGATATTCCCCAGATAGTTTCTTAAGGTTTGAATGAAATAATCCTGGTGAAATTCTGAGCACCCAGCAAACAGCAAGCTCCCAGTAGATGTTTGTTATTAATGTTCTTGTTTGACAGTCTCCTCACCTTTGTAATGAGTCTAGTAATTCCTGCTCATAATGGAAGGTTCCAATGTGTACTTGATGGGAAAGGAATTTATAAAGAATAGAAAAACATGTAAACCATGACTCTTTAAATCATTATGTCAGCCATTTTTGAAAGACTTAAGTATGCCTTTGTTTTCTTTTACTCAATAAATATTTATGTTTTAAATTTATTTATTTATTTTTGTTTTGTTTTAAATATTTTATTTATTTATTTGACAGAGGGAGAGAGAGCACAAGCAGAGTGAGCAGCAGGCAGAGGGAGAAGGAGAAGCAGGCTCCATGCTGAGCAGGCAGCCCAACGTGGGGCTCGATCTCAGTACCCTGGGATCATGACCTGAGCTGAAGGCAGATGCTTAGGCAACTGTGCCACCCAGGTGCCCCCTCAATAAATATTTACTAAGAACCATCTATGTTCCGGTTATTGCATAAAGTGCTGGAGATATACTCGTGATCAAGGAACTGCATGTGCCTCTAAACAGCAAGTTTATATTTAGGGAGACAGGTATCACACTGGTAACTCTGATACAGAATGAAGGGTTCTTGGGGGTATAGTAAGAGGCTTTACTGGACTTTATAGAGAAGGCACCTCATGCAGCATAGTGGAGAGGGGGTCAGGCAGAGATGACTTCCTGGAGAAAGTGATATACTTGAAGAAAAGGAAAGGGCCAGTATAAGTCAGTCAAATGAAAGACTGAGACTCAGGGAAAAGCATTTCAAGAAGAGGGAACAGAATACATATAATACTGAGAGTGGGGAAAAGACATAGTGGTACTAGAGTTTGTTGTGCATTTTGGTAGGATTGTCTTTGAAAAGTACATGGTGAATTACCATACACTTCTATGTCATCTATCTAGATCATTAAGGTGAAATTCATGTATTTTTTACAAGATTTGTTGGAAATGAAAACTTATTTCTCAAATAAGCTTTGATATTCCTGTATTTCACTGTGGTGTGCACTATGTCATTAGTATCATTAATCTAGAAGTTATTTGGATAATTTAAAACTTTCTGGACACTGAATACCAATTACATAGAATTGATTAATGAGCTAGTTGTTCAACCTTCATTCTGCCTGTTTATACATATTAAGTGAAAAAGAACAAGAAATAGATTCCTTTGTTATTTATATTTACCTAAATCCACATTCCATTCCTGTTGAAATTGGCAATTAAACTTCTAATTAGTTTTCCAAAATAGATTCATGGGTTTATTTCTTACACAAATGGAGAAAATATAGGTATCAAATGTAAAAAGCATTACACTTTCCTTAAATGTAATTTAGACAGTCAGGGTTTGTGTGCCAATAATGTAACAATGTTCCACAGGCAACACGGGACCACAATACCAGAATGAACAAGACCCCTTAGGGACTCACCATCATTTCTCAGTATTAGTGGGGTAGGTGGTCCCAGGACCTTGTGGTTTGTCACCATATTTGTGACCACGCAGGTATAATTTCCAACATCAGACTTTTCTACTTTGGCGATGTATAGATTTCCAGTCTCTTGAGAAACGAAGCGGCGATTATCCTGATAGGAAGGGTATTCATTGAAGATCCAAGCATAGCTCAGCTCTGAAAGCAAAGGAATCATCATTACAAATATGTCTTCTGACATTGAAACGCTACTATATTCATGAAAGAAATGGCCAAGTTAGAAATTCATCTTGTTGCCCAATGATTTTTTTTAGCTTACTATTACATATAAATAGGAAGTAATCACAATCCCTTAAGCATTTTACCAGTACTTGTACTGTCAGTTTGTAAGACTTTCATTTCCAGAGAACTAAAAGGTACACTGATAGTTAATGAAAAGAAGTCCAACCTCTTTAAGGCAAGGGGATAAGCATTTACAGTTTACTAAGCATGTGCCAAGCACTATGCAATACTTACTGAGCTAATGCTCCAATTACAGACCCAGAGAGTCCATTATTTTGATATCATAAGGCTGGAAGCCACCTTGAAAACTATTTGAATCACTTCTTTCATTTTTAGATAATAATCATTATAGTGCATCATAGTGCCACATACTTGCAGAGCCCTCTGTGGTTTTCAATGCATTTTACAGTTTTCCATTAACTGAGAAACTGTGCAACAAAGTAATCCAAACTCTTTGCCCTGCTTAGGAACAGAATACTTCCTAAATCTCAATTTATTCTTCTCCCAAAGCCTCTCACTATCAATGCTAATTCTTACTCTTTTCTCACTTGCGATGTTGAACTATTTTTCTATTATTTGATGGAGATGGTGGTTTAATATTGCAGCAAGTACTTGCCATACACACACCGACTAACTGGTTGGCTGGTCCCAAATGTAAATGCGTATTTAAAAATATTGGCTGAAAAGTTTATCATATTCATAAGGGAGTGAGTATGAAATAACAATCCAAGGACAACTTTTTCACAAATAATTATTCATCCCTGAATGCCAGTGGGACAAGTGCAATAGGCAGCCATACCTGCAAATGTATGTTTCAAAGTTCTGATTTTTCTGAAGAATTAGGTAAATGCTTTGTGAATGAACATGTGGTGCCATCCTTTCAACTTCAGGGAAGAATCCTAAATATAGTGGGATTAAATGATTTGCTGAAGTGAACTACTGTGCTCCAAGGAAATCAGACTTCTTCAGCTTCAGGCATTCCATGATTCCTCTCTTTAAAAAGTACTCTCCAGGGGCGCCTGGGTGGCTCAGTTGGTTAAGCGACTGCCTTCGGCTCAGGTCATGATCCCGGAGACCTGGGATTGAGCCCCACATCGGGCTCCCTGCTCGGCGGGAAGCCTGCTTCTCCCTCTCTCACTCCCCTTGCTTGTGTTCCCTCTCTGGCTGTATTTCTTTCTGTCAAATAAATAAATAAAATCTTAAAAAAAAAATAAAAAGTACTCTCTAGATTTGTCCAAAGCTGGGGAAGTGATATACTAGCCACTGGCACTGATTAGTTAATGTGCCCCATTTTATCTTCAGAAGTTACTTTGGTGGGGAGGGGAGCAACTAGATACAAAAGAAGACTTAAAAGAAGACTCTGGTTTTGGTTTCAGAACTAGTTAGCTGAATTCTTACACATCTATCTTTAACAGAATCATGGGCTAAAGTTCAAATGTATGCAGTGTCCTTGGAAAATGGTAGAAAGATGTCAGCTTTTTATAAAGATAGGTAATTGATGTAAAAGGCACTTTTGCTATTTAATATTTGGATGAGTCCTAAGAGTACTTGCCCTCAATAACGAATGTGCAACAAGAAACATATTCTGCCTTAATAATCCACTGTTTACATACAAAGGAGGGGTCATGCAGATTGCTTTCCCTTTATCATGGGATTATAACAATTCTGCATGTATTATTTTAGAGAGATATAATTATGTTTACATGAGAATAGTTAATCATTTTATTTACACATGTGCCTGTAATTATAAGGAACCTCATGCTGATGTCAAGAGGATACTCAGTATAAATAAGCAAGTGCTTCCCAGCAAGCTAGATATTTCCTCTAGCAACCAAAGTCTCCGGGAGGAAAGCCCCTACAATAGGTTGTGGGGAAGTTCAATTGGTATGGTAGTTTTTCCATAAAAACAAAACAAAACAGGAGATTTTAATAAACAACAGAGCACATAGCACAGTATAGTGTACTATTTACTCACTATGGTGTGTGAGTTTTGGGCAAATCAAGTAATCTCTGAGCATCTCCATTTTCTCATATGAATAATGAGAAGAACATTGTCTGTCCCCTAATTAGCTAGAGGAGAGTTTTAAGTATAAATTAGCATCTCCAAAATCACAAGGAGAAGTTAGAAAGTAATTTACCAGCACAATATTAATCAACCCACACCTCTCCAAAGAGAGTTGTAATCAAATACATGAAATTGTATTTTCTTTTTCTAAAGATATTTTTCAAGATTGTTGCTAGTGGCCAGTGAGAGCAACCTCTCTGAATCCTGTGGGACAAGGCAACTAGAAAGTTGTATGGACCATGGATATCAGGGAAAAAAAAAAAGACATTTACTTTGTTATTTTGTTATTTTTCTAATTGGAGTTAAAAAAAAAAGACCAAAATTCAAAGCTGTATTATATAAGGGAAGTCTTTAAACATGCTCAGTTTCAAATTTCAACCCACCACATGGGGATAATAATAAATGTGATACAGGTATATAGGATTTTTTAATTTAAATTCAATTAATTAACAGTGTATTATTAGTTTTAGAGGTAGAGTTCAGTGATTCATCAGTTGCATATAACATTCAGTGCTCATTACATCTTGTGCCCTCCTTAATGCCCATCACCATGTCACCCCATTGCCTGCCCACTGTCCCTCCAGCAACTCTGTTTGTTTCCTATAGTTAAAAGTCTCTGTAGTGAGGATTCTTTTATATGAAAGCACTCTGAATCATAAGCATATCTAAATCATCATTATAAAAGCAAAAGTAAAAGACAAACCCAATTAACATGCTGCTTGGCTATTTTAAAATAAGTTAATTATTTTGGTTTCACTGATTTTGTGACATAAATGACTTAGTGCTTCAGCAGAAGATAAAAACAACCTTGAGCATATACTGTAGCATTTCCTAAACTGTAGTCCTTGGAATATTAATTTTTTTGTTAATAGAAGTTATTTCCCTCCCACCTATCTCAAATTTAAAAGGGTTACATGATCAAATGACTTTGAGAAGCCCCAGATTGAACAAAATTTAACAGATTTTTAAATTTATCCTTCCATGAGGCCCCTGGGTGCCTCAGTCCTTAAGCATCTGCCTTCGGCTCAGGTCATGATCCCGGGGTCCCGGCATCGAGCCCCACATCGGGCTCCCTGCTTGGCGGGAAGCCTGCTTCTCCCTCTCTCACTCCCCCTGTTTGCGTTCCCTCTCTAGCTGTGTCTCTCTGTCAAATAAATAATAAAATCTTTTTTTTAAAAAAAATTACCCTTCCAGGACTTGCAAGAGATTTTTAACATCCCAAGATTCCTCAAATTCTTTATAGCATGTTTAAGCACACAAACTTACTTGATCATAAAATCTTCCCCCTCCCCACAATCCCTTCTACACACATACCATTTTTCTAAAATATCTACTAATAGGTCACAAACCTAGGTTGGGAAACCCTGGACAAACGGCAATGATTTGCATTTTAGAAACATTAAGTATAATATGAAGATTATCAACTTTATTGCTTCAGTATGGGGAGGGTCGTTAAGTGACTCTAAACAATAGAAAGCAACAACACGCTGAATTAAAATTGTAATAAGCTTCCCAAAATGTAATAATAACACTATAACCATTTACCATGGTGTAGAAAAAGAAACAAGCCACAGATGCCAAAAACATCTCAAATGGATGATGTTAAGGATCCTAACCAATATCAGTTGAACATGTGATCTTCATAAATACTGTTGAGTCCTAAAGTGCAAAGGTTGTTCAAAAAGTCTTGATGGTACATTGGTGAGATCATACTGAGCTACATGCTAAGTCCCCTGAAAGAGGGACATCTCTATAAAGGACACCAATTTATTTATATGATATCTGTAAATATCGTGTTTTTATTTGTCTAGGACAATGAGGAAGGAGCACGAGAAAGATAATGTAATGATAACGGAGACATCAATGCAGGAAAAATGGGTAGTAGAGATAAAAATTATCCAATAGATCACTTGTCCTTTATTTTAAAGATATGAAAAATCTGAAACGTAAAAAGGATAAGGTTGGAGAGTCAAAAAAGTGGCCAAGTAGACTACAGATGGTCCCAAATTTGGATGTTTTAACTTTATGATGGTATGAAAGTATGCATTCAGGAGAAATTATACTTCAAAATGTGAATTTGGATCTTTTCCTGGGCTGGCGAGAGACCATCCTACACTCTCTTGTGATGCTGGGCAGAGGCTCAGCTGTTGCGCCCAGTCAGCCACGCCCTCAGGAGGTTCCACAGTTGATACGCTTACGATCATTCTGTCTCCACACACCCATTCTAGTTTGGGCTTCAAGTACAGTATTTAATAAATTACATGAGCTATTGAACACTTTTGGATAAAATAGGCTTTGTGTCAGATGACTTTGTCCAAATGTAGGCTAATGTAAGTGTCCTGAGAACATTTAAGGTTGACTAGGCTAAGTGATGATGGCCGGTGGGTTAGCTGAATGAAATGCACTGTTTACTTATGATGCGTTAATTGGGATGTGACCCCATCCAAAGTCGAGGAAGATTTGTACGTAACAGCCCTTCCAGCTATACTCCCATTCCAGTGTTCCCGCCAGGAAGCAAATAAGAGCTCTTAAAATTTAAGGAGCCAGTACTGTTATATCACTCAACAGATACTCTAGTTTCCCCCTAAGAACCAACGTCTAGTTTTACCAGAGCCAAAGATTAATCCATTGGGTTACATGAAATGCTATCAGCATTCTGAAAAATAGAGCCAAGTAAATAAAACAAAATAAATTCTCATGTGCTGCAATGAGCAAAACTGTATCCAACTCAGTTTGATTTCCTTAGGGACTTCCATGCAATATTTATACTTACTCAAACTTGACAGATTTCTTTTGATAAGTTTTCACACACTAATTGCTCTGGAAGTGACAAGCAGTTCCTGTCCCATTGGCAATTTGTAACAACTCAGTAAACAGATACTTGGAATATAATATTTAATAGATTATGAAGCTTCTGATGCTCAACTGAGAAATACTGAGACTACTTCTAATGTGATACTTGTTAAGAAGGACCTAGTGATGGTTTTCTGACTTGTAGCATCCAAATTTAGAAAAAATTAACTATAAAACTTCACTCTTACTTGATTCCTTTTTCCATATCTTTGGGCCAAGAGCAAAGAATGCCAGGCTATTAGTTTTCAATAAGACATCAATCAAACAGTTTTCACATTTAAGTATTCATTGAGCAAATTCACCCTGTGATCAGAGTTCTTTGGATGGATGCTCTTAACGTGTCCCTGTTGCTAATTTCTTTCTAGACTTATGTTATGCTTCATGACATTCTGAGTCCTGTCCCAGGGGTAGACAAATGTCAGTTTGCAAAGATGCCTTTCTTAATCCTCAAAGTTTCAAATGTGAAAGGAACCTTAGTATGACCCTGTCAATGTTACAGAGAAGGAGACTTAAATCTGGAGAAACTACATGCGTGGATCACAATCACACATTTGGTAAGTGGGTAGTCACAGTATTCAGAAGAGCTGATTCTGTTAGGAACCCATATGTTCCCCCTCTGAATTTATTTTGGAGCTAGAAAAGATCACATTTCCTTATCTGTAAATTTCTTCATCTGTAAGTGAGGGAGTACAACTAGATGATCTCTAAGTATCTTTCAGCATCAAAATCCCATAAGTCTCTATGTATAACATCAAATCCAACATCCTAATTTGACAAATAAGGAAAATGGGATCCATAGATACTGAGTAACTTGCTAAGAATCACTAGGTGGCTACTGACAAAATCAGAACTGAACTTTTTTTAATGAAAAAAAAGTTTTAAGTAATGTCTACCCCCAATGTGGGGCTCAAACTCACAACCCCAAGACCAAGAATCACCCGTTCCACCTACTGAGACAGTCATGCAACCCCAAAACTAGAACTTTGCACACACGCGTTCATGCACACACACACACATACACACGTACAAACACTACCCTTTAGTTATTTGACTTACTCTCTGTTGTGTTATGTAGAAGAAAGATAGTAGGGATGCCTGGGTGGCTCAGAGGGTTAAGCCTCTACCTTCAGCTCAGGTCATGCTCTCAGGGTCCTGGGATTGAGTCCCGCATTGGGCTCTCTGCTAAGCGGGGAGCCTGCTTCCCCTTCTTTCTCTGCCTGCATCTCTGCCTATTTGTGATCTCTCTGTGTCAAATAAATAAATAAAATATATTTTTTTTAAAAGAAGAAAGATAGTAGAATTAACAGTCAGGATATCTGGACTCTAGTCCTTAGGTTGTAACCAATTTTCACTCTGATAAATTATTTAAATAGCATGAGAGTCTCCTTATTAATTTTATCAATATCTGTTCTACGTTTTATACAGTGTTGTGAAGTAGAATTTAAACTGAGATAAGGTTCTAAGCAGGTAAATGTGAAAAATGTATCTTAATTGATTCTATAGATAAAGTGGGTTAAATGAGTACATTCACTGGTTTAATTCTTGGCCAAATATTTACTAAACACCAACCTTGCACAAAAGCACTGAGCCCAGCTCAGCAATGGAAATGAACACAGGGATTAGAACCTATTGGTAGTTTGCCTAGAAAAAGAGAGAAAAGGCATAACCCAGTTCAGAGATCCCTGGATTTGTTGTCAAAATATGTGGATTGAGTCTTGGCTTTAGTGCTGATTAGCTAGAAAGTAATTTCTATTCCTTAGTTTTCTCATCTAAAAAAAAGGAACGGTACAAAAATACTTGCCCTGTGCAGTCATACTGAACACCAAACATGTTGATGTCAACTTTTATGACTGTGTTTTTTTGTTTTGTTTTGTTTTTGTTTGTTTGCTTTCTTATAAATGGGTTGATAAGTATTTTGTCTTTCTATGAACTTAGGGAAAGGGAGATGTTATAAATTATGAGAAACGTAATTAATTTCAGAAAACGTAAGAATGGTACCAAAAACCGTAAGCACTAAACAGGCACTAGTGATTCTGCATCATTAAACGGGTGGCAGTAGAGCCTAGGAGAAGAGTGTGTTGTCATATAAAAGATTTGTGAGTTATTCCAAGAGGAAGTGGCTTACAGACTGGCCTCTAGTGACGATGCCTCTAGATAAGACCTCTAATTATAATAAGACCCTAAATGATCCATATAAAGTCATATTTGAACTGTCATAGAGTCGACATCATTTTGTGAAACAGAAGGAGAGAGGAGGTATCTGGGAAAAGCTGAAATCTGAAGGGCTAGAATACGACAGATATTGTTCCTCAATTAAATACAACATGGAAAAAAATACAAGATAGACCAACGGGCATTGAATACTTACAATGATGACCATGGCCCTTTACAATATAGGTTGCTGAAATCATTCTTGTGGCTGAAAGGACACCCAAAATGCATGCTTTGTAGCTCAGAGAACTTGGTTTAGACAAGTCTTCAGTAACAAGGACTTCCCAGCATTCAGAAATTGTTTTTCATGAGTAATGGGTGCTGTGTGGAGTGGGGATGGCATGCACCTGTCAGTTGGACCACCAGAAGCCACTCCTACACCCATCGCTGACACAGCTAATTGACTGTGCCCCACCTCGATTCATGATTATTTTCAATACAGTGCTTCAAACAGTTGGTGCTGGCACGTAAAATCAAAACTCTTTACCATCGTTGTAGAAGTGATTAGAAGAAATGGAATGGTGATCACATGAGGCAAGGATTAGAAAAGTGCTAATGATAAATCCCATGCAAACTTGTGGCAAGTACTTCTAAAAATAAGGCTCCTGACTATTCACTTAGTATAGTCAATGATTATTTAGTACGTGTTCTTTGGTTATTCAGCTGGGGCAGTGTAGGGATGGGAAGTAAGATGGAAAAAGGGACATTTTCTACTCAAGTATACAGACTACATACTGCTTTTGTGTAAAGCTTATAATCTCCTCCATTTTATGGGTTACCTCTTATTTTCTTGCCTTTATTTTATTGAGTAGGTTAGGCATTTTTAGGGGCATAGATTTTCTTTAAAATTTTGTAGACTGAAGTTAAGGAATTTAACTTGGGGGCAATTTGCCAAATAGAAGTATAGGGTGGACTGTATATATATAAAACTCATACAAATCTTAAATGTATAAGGAAAGGCTTCAACACAATCATGTACTTGTAGCTGATTGCTTTAGGATATGTTCCCAGATTCCCAGGGGGACATGTTGACTTCTCCTTTGCCCTCAGAAATGTATCAGAAAAAATGTTTGGGAAACATTGTCTAGGTCTTTCATATACGAAGGGAAAGATCCATATATTTTTTCAACAGAACAGCATCCTTTTTGTTAGCACTTTCAGACTCTTGAGTAGAGGCTGAGAAGTGATGGCACACAGAATGGATTTAGCTTGCATAAGCTTGTGTGTCTTTTATGGTTTGCGTGCTTTAAAAACAGTAAAAAAAAAAAAAATCTCCATATTGGATTTTCTTGAAACTCAAACACAACTCTTAGTTATCAGTCCTCAAGAGGAATTAGAGAGGTACAGCAGGGCATCCGCTACACGAATGCTAATGGTGCTTTAACATGAGCATGAAATCACCAGAATGCGTTGTTACAACACAGAATGCTCCCTTCCACATCAGATTTCTGATTCAGAAGTTTGGGATGGGGACCAAGAATCTGAATTTGAAACAAGTTCTCAGGTGCTACTGTTGCTGGTCTGGACATCACACTTAAAGAAACACTGCTTTAAAAGACTGAAACACATTAATCTCATTCCATCAGGGAAACATCTGTCAAACCCAGCAGTGGCTTGCTGGTTGGGAGAGGACAGGAGGGCTCCATTTTGCCACAGTCTCTACCAATCCCTACTTCATATATAGGCCCAGATTGCTCAGTAGGCAATTTAGCTTGTGACCTCTTCTGGAATGCAAAAGAAAGCACAAAGAAATGGAATGGACACTTAGTTTCATGCCTTTGTTAGCGTGAAAATGGTACTGGAGAATACAAATGGGAGCTAAGGGAGTGACGGTGGAGGTGGTACTGAAGCTACACACAGTCAACATTAGAGCTTTGTATGATGTGACCAGCAGTGGTCCAGCCCACTCAGTGAAGTCAAATTGGTAAGGCTAAAGCAGAGACATGCAGCTTGAATGGACTATAATGCACAGATAAAGATACTGCTCATTGGGATTAAAGGGCATTTCTTTCAGTTATTTGTTAAAAAATTGGCATTTAAAGAAATCAGAGGTATCACCATATTTTAGGAAGACCTCAAATACAACATTTACAGCTCATGTGGTAAGTATTAACTCCTTGAAGCATAGATACCTTTGACAGTCAAGTATAAAATACTTCAGACAATGTGGAAACTGCGTAACAGTTAAAGACAGAGCTATTAAAGTTCAATGCCCCATTCCAGAGAGAATGCCACTTTAACTTGGGTGGAAAGTGAAGAGAAGAAAATGAGATACAACTCTTTCAGCTTAGTACTTATGTCCCCTTCAACAGCGCCTTCTGCCTGATCTCAGATTCTCTCTAGGAATGTTGGGAAAGGTACTGTTGGGGGAAAGCATATCCAATCAGTTATCCAAATCTGGCGGATTAGAACTCCACAGATTTTTTGCTTCTGTGCCCATCTCACCATTACCTGTCACTGGCCTAAGAACATCCTGACATTTTGCCGACTTCCAGGCCAATCCACAAACCATTGCCAGATTAATTTGTCTAAAGAGCAGTTGGGATCATGTTCCTCTTTCCCACACAAGTCCTCTGTGATAGCCAGTGCAACTTGGATCAAATAAAATATATCAAGCTAGAGTCAAATCCTTCCAAAGCAGGACTTCAAATCACCTAGTTTTAGCTTTCTACTCTCTCGATGTAAGTTCATTTTCTGGGGGAGTACTCTTCAAGCTAGGCTCTGCAAAACATCAGAGAGGCTGATTACTTTGATTACTTTGTCACACAATATATATCTACTCTCTCTGAAGTCACCTTTAAATGCAAAGATAAGGCATTGTGGAACGGCTCTGTCTACCTCTCCTGGCTGTAAGCAGGGGGTTCTGTTTTTTCACTTTTTTTGTGTGTGATTTAGCCTTCCCAACAAAACGATATTTTAAGAAACGCTTGTCCTGGTAAGTAGGGTTGCTTAAGGTAGAGTGGAAAAATAATCACTGGTCCCCTGATGTGCTCTCTGCTTTTCAATTCTCCCTGCATAGGCTTAGGTATTCTCTCTCAGGATGCCTTCCAACTTCTGCTTATCTCAACTACTATCTTTTGTAAAGAGCCATTTTCCCTCCTGGAAAATATATGTGGTCTCTCCTCAACAACCAAATGATCATGTGTTTCTTTTCTGCCTTATGGCAACTACACAGTATTTCACATATTAAAATTTTGTTTTTCCTATATTAGAATGGCTCGATTTCTTGTTTCTTCTTCAGATAATAGATTTGAGTATTACTTATGGACAAGATACATATGGCAGAGGACATATGATTTGTCCCTTACATTCTGTAATCAACTTAGTGAATATTAGTTGAATTGAATTGGAATTTCAAATGTTACAAGTTTCCTAGAGCAACAATTCATTATTGAACTCCAGGCCAAAAGTGTTAGTGGGAAAGAAGTTACCTGTAAAGAAGAGACTATAATACTTCTATCAGACCACTGACTACAAATCAGAATCACTGAAATTGGAGGACAGAAAATCTATAACAGCAGAACCCACACTTTTCAAATCAGAATGTCTAAGCCTTTTCTCTCCTAAAAAAAAACAAAACAAAACAAAACAACTTTCCTTTTTTTTCCTGATTCTCTGATGCAGTTTTACTGAGTTTACAAAATGGCAGTAAAAAAAGATGACTAATTTGTAGTCTTCCAAATATCTAAGAGAAAGAAGATTCAGTAAAAGCAGAGAGGTAGGCATGTAGAGATGGCTAGGCCATATAACACCACAAGCTAAACGACATATGTCACAGAAACCAGATGACACCTGTGTGGCCTGGCCAGACTGTGGGTACTCTAAGGTGGCAGTAAGCCGTGGACTACAATATTTATCTGAAGGAGGAAGTAAACTCGGATTTGGTGAGCTAAATTTTCATATGACCTTTAAGTAAAGCTCTGGCCTATAAGCATATGAGCAGGACCACATTCTTAACACTTCATAACACTCTAGTATTCATTATCTCATCTGTCGGGTCTATCCGTTTTTGGAAATATGATGAATAAAGATTAGTTCCATTGGAGGGACAGGGAAAAGGAGACACAGGAAAACATCTGATCTATTCTAGGACCACAGAGAAAACCAGTGGAATTGGTTTAGGATTGAAACAGGCACTGTGGTGAAGATTCCTCCTGCTATGCTAGAAGCCACTGCAGTGGCCACTTTGAGCTTAACTGAGCCAGTAACAAGGTGGGTGCCGGGGTTATCGTGACTGACATTGCCAGGCCCTTTGCTGAAATAACTACAGTGGAAAATGTAGCAAAGATCACATCCTGTTGTCTGCTTTTTTATACCACTGTACCTGATCCTGTATGGCACTCAAGAGATGATCAGAATTTCAGGGAACTATCAGTTAAAACTTGAAATATCAGGATATACAGGTCCCTAGTATATCAAAATTTAAGGATATTTTCTAAGAAAGGGCTACACAAATCATCATTAATAGAATTTGTGCTTTTTGTCACAACATAATCAAAATCTGTGTTTTTACTTTAAGCTTAGCAATTTCTGGGGAGAAAGGAAAAAACTATTCAAGTGGGAACTGAAATGCATTCTCAGGAATGATTAAAAATTGTGAGCAAATGGTAGAAAATGTCAGTTAAACTATAATTATTTACATTTTTAAAAGGATCTAAGCAGTAATATGACTAACAGAACAAGTTCTCAAGCGATGTCACCAACTCCCACACAAGTCACTGATACGCAGCCTTTTCATCAGATTATTAAACAATTCTACACCCTCCTCAATTAAAGATGTGATCGAAATTTAAACAACTGACATTTAAATTCTGAGTCTCAATTAACCCTTGATCAAATTCGCCAAGCAAACACTAGTCTTCATTGTAATCCAAAATACTTTTTCCTACCTCTTCTCTGCATTTTGACAATGATGAACTAAAACCAGTAACAACAAAAGCATTGCCCTGGTGGTCTATTAAAAATAGACCTGACTTTCCCTAAACAGAGTATTTATTTTTATTTATACCTTTAAAGACAAAAAAGATATTCACTGATGGTAATGGTCAAGTTGTGCCTTGAGATGTGGTAGACAGAACAAGAGGAAAATTAATCACCCTTGAGTTTCTCTTCACTATTTGCTTTGCCATAAAAAGCAGGTTTCTCTTCTTGGCCACACAGCCTCAGTCGGTTCTCACAGTACCAAAATGCCATTCCTGAGAGGCTGGCCATAGGAATCTGTATGAGTCTTGAGCTAGACCAATCCTATTACCTCATCCCCTAAGGCACAGTGATTGGTTCAAGAAGAGTCATATGACACAAACCAGACAATCTAAATCTTCTAAAATTCAAATCCCTGAGAAAAAGGGACCATTTTTCCTTAGGCTTGGAGATTCAGGGGCTGTAAAGCAAAGTGCCTTCTGCCCATGCTCAGTGTGCTATTGACAAGCCTGTCTGAGAGGATAAAGCTCTTAAGGCTCAGTGCTAAGAGGCAGAATAAGTGAGCACCTGTGGTGTCTGAGCTACCTGAGAGAATCAGCTTGGTGGGAGCGTTCTTGTCTTTCGTGTAATCTGCTTTAAAAAAAAAATCAATAAATCTGTTCATTAAAAAAAATATCCCCAGTAGATACTGAGTTTCTGTCCTCTGTGATCAAGTGTCCTGACTAATATAAGGCCTTGTCATTTCTTTTTCTACTTAGAGGCTTATCCTACCTCCCTTCTCCCATTTAGTAATGTCCTCTTCTTACCACTGTTCATAAGTCTCCTCTCAATGTCTTTGAAAAATAATTGTATACTAATCTCCCACTCCATTCACTACTTAAAACTGATTCTTAGAAATAGTGACTCCTGTATCTCTTTATGTCAATATAGCAAAGACAGGGGTGGGGAGGAAGCTTTGAGAGAAGCCTTCAGAGGAAAGTAACATCTGTTAGTCACAGATTTTATTTATTTGACAGAGAGAAACACAGCCAGAGAGGGAACACAAGCAGGCGGAGTGAGGGAGGGAGAAGCAGGCTTCCCGCCGAGCAGGGAGCCTGATGTGGGACTCGATCCTGGGACTCTGGGATCATGACCTGAGCTGAAGGCAGAGGCCAACAACTGAGTCACCCAGGCACTCTTGTACCCTACTATTTGGAGTTAGACATAGCTGTCTGGTCCTAAAGTCTTGCTTTGCCACTTCTGTAAGACCCAGGAAGTTACTTATCTAAAAACCAATTTTCTCATCTGAAAATTGGGGATAATAATACACTTTATAGGTGGTTGAAAGGATCATGTGTAATGCTGTAAGCAAAGTGCCTAATTACAATTAGTAGTGTCTAGCATGTATAAGCACTCAATGTTAATATTTGTTGTTTTTATTGATAAGGCAAAGCTTATAGAAATAACTCTTTGATGATCTATAGATTCAGTCAATTTCACTGTAAAAATCCATTCTAAATCATCCACTTATATTAACTGACCAGATCCGGGTTTGTGATTAATAAAGCTACAATGGCGTCTTGTCTTGTATAGTACTCATTTTTCTGAAATTATCTTCATTATGTTAATCATTTGATTCATCTCTAGGAGGCAGTATCTATTGTTCAGGAAAAGAAAGTGAGAAACACAAAGAATAATGACTTATTAAAACGTAGCACTAAATAAAACCAAGACCAAAAATTAAATCTTCTAACCATTTGTATAGTGCTAGTATACTTATACTAATAAGTTGAAGTAGCAAAATCATAACTTAATCATAACAAAAACTTCATGTTTCTCACTTTCTAGAATTTGAGGAAGGTGGTGATGATAAACAGAAGGATGATAGGTAATAAACAAATGCCATATTTGGGAAACCTAGCAGTAAAGTTGTATTTAGAACTCATATATTACAGATTATAGCTGGAAAGTATCCTAGAGATAATCTGTCTATCACTCTCCTTTTAGGGAGAGGTATCTAGGGAGGCATTAACCTTTCTTGGTTTGGTTGGGTTTGCAGTTAGCAAGTGATTAGTCACCACTTGGAATCAACAACTTTGGTTTTTATCCTTGCTGCTCTTTTCTCATATAGTGTAGTAGGAAGGCAGTAAGGGAGGAGGCGTCCTCCATCTCCTTTTATGATCTTGGCCAAATCACTTAATCGCTCTAAGCCTCAATTTTTCTCACATGTAAGGAAAGGATAACCCTCACCGCAGAAGCCTGATGACCAAATAAGACCATATATGTGAAAATGATTTGTAAATGAGAAAACACCAAGCGAAGGTGAGACATCATTATCAGACAGAGATTGCAAATAGATTTCAACTTGACTGGGGAGCTCTGCCTAATTGGTATTGGCTCTCCCGAATGCTGTGTTAGTGTTTTGAGGATGTAGTGAGACTCGAGGGAAAAGGAGACATAACTGATCTGGGATGTCCTTCGTGGGTACCCAGGGTGGGTGCTGGAGGCACATGTGACAAATAGGTAGGATGCTGCCTCTGCATAAATGAGTGGTGGCTATGATGGGAAGAGAGCCCTGAATGAAGAGGCAGGTGTTTAAGAACATACTTTTTTACCTCTCTATTCCCATAAAATATAAAATTCTATAAAATAGATATACTTTCTCAAATCTGCATTGCCATGAGACTAAATTAAATAATATATGCAAAAGAGCTCAAGATGCCTTAAAGCAACATCCAGTAGAGATGGGTTAATATTATGGTAGAGTTAAAAAATCACACATAACAAACATCTTACTCATAGAAAACGCCTCCTCTACGTGGATGAAAATGAAAGTTAATTACCCCTTTATAATAGTGGCAAAACAAAACAAAACTGTTGTTCTTAACAACAGTTAAGTTAGTAAAAATACATTTTATCCACCTTCGATTTCAAGCATTTTGCCTGTCACTTTAAATTGGCTAAATGTTTGACAGATGTTCAATAATTGACACAGCTTATCTTCCTCTCCCAGGCTCTTTTCCTACTCAATTGCCAGCATTTCTAGTTGCTATAGCAACTGTAAACATTAATGATTATTCTGACATGCCAAGGGGATTTAAACACATTCTTAAGTTAAAAGTTCCCTCAGGAAAAAAAAAAAAGAGTCTATCCATCTCTGGAAAGATGGAAAATATTATTTGATTTAAAATCTTTGGTTACTGCATCTGTCAGAGCTAACTACGCAAATCTGCTTCTATATTTTCGCATAGGTAATGATTTTTTTCTCTTCCCTGACCAACAAAAGGAGGTGTGGGGAATTGAGAAACGCAGCTTTTTCTGATGAAAGGGAAAAATAATTTATTTAGATAAGTGAGAAATAACAGAAGCTGGTGAGGAGTTTTGAAAGAAGGAAACCACCTGAAGTTTTATGAGATAGCACACTATTTCACCAGGATCTCGGTGCAAGTTTAAGTACCTCCACTTCAATCCTTGGGGGTTCCAAGGGTAAAACTGGAATGACAATCTCTGTCCTAACCACACATGGCACCCTAAACTGTAAAATGCACAAAATACATGGGGCCATCACTGTGTTTTGTGAGAAAGTGAACAACAGTTTGTCCTTTGGAAGAAACTAAAGATAACAGAAAGATAGGAACATACACAACATTTATTTCAAGCTGGGACCCATGAGCCAGATGTTCTCTTTCCCATGCTTACTATATAAAATTGTTTTCAATCACTGCCAACATTCAAAAATTGAAAGATTTCACATAGAATTCCACATTTAAGTCTTCTCATGAAAAACTACAAGACTAAGCAATGCTGACCCTATATTTCTTCAAGGCAATTACTGGCCTGAGATGTACAAGGGCTGGTCTGTTTGAAGGGGTCATGTGGTTCTCCACCTTACCTACATTATCTTAATCATTTACATTCTTCCTGCCTGGCCCTTGGAGAAGATAGAGTTTTCCAACTGACTGAACCCAGTTCATACACACATTTGTAAAGCAAATCTTCCAGATTTTCACCAATTCCCACCATTTTGTACCCCTTGCTCTTCTTGTATGAAGCAGGGGGCAGCTAGCATCTGTGCCTTCACATCGCGGAGGAAGATGGGATAACTGTACCTTTCCCCTCTGGTCACTGCACAACTCCTGAGGTCCAGTGACGGACTAGGGCAAGCTTTAATGGAAAATAAGAGGTCAAAAGAACCCATCAAAATCTTGTATTTATTTTATTTTCTTTTTTAAAAAAGATTATTTACTTATTTATTTGACAGAGAGATAGAAGCACAAGTAGACGGAGTGGCAGGCAGAGGGAGAAGCTGGCTCCTCACCAAGCAGGGAGCCTGATGAGGGGCTCGATCCCAGGACTCTGGGATCATGGCCTAAGCTGATGGCAGAGGCTTAACTGACTGAGCCCTCAGGTGTCCCAAATTTTCTTTCTTCATATGTAGGCTTTCTCCTCCTTTAAAAAAACTTTATTGTGGCCAGATATACATAAAATTTACCATTTAAATGTGTACATCTCAGTGGCATTAGTATGTTCAAATTGTTGTACAACTGTCACCCAGAACTTCTTATCATCCCAAACCGAGGCTCTATATCCATCATGTCGAGATTTGAATCATTCATTCAACAAATATTTCTATGAGCTTATTGTGTGCCAGGAATTCTCCTAGACACTACAGAGCAGCATATAGGCAGTAGGGATACAGTTCTAGGGGAATTAGGTTTCCTGAATCCTGCTTATGTTTCCAAGACCCTGCATCTTTTTTTTTTTTTTAAAGATTTTATTTATTTATTTCACAGAGAGAGAGATCACAAGTAGGCAGAGAGGCAGGCAGAGAGAGAGGAGGAAGCAGGCTCCCTGCCGAGCAGAGAGTCCGATGCGGGCCTTGATCCCAGGTATCTGAGATCATGACTTGAGCCGAAGGCAGAAGCTTTAACCCACTGAGCCACCCAGGCGCCCCAAGACCCTGTATCTTATGATTCATGGTGCACATCTCTCCTGTCCTGAAATAACTCTTTGGGGATGTGATTCTGGACTGCAAGTATCCCTTAGTATGTAGAAGATGACAACTGGACGTTGCTTGTTTTTGGTGCTTAGCTTCCCCACACCTGGTAAACTCATTCCCATTTTTTTTTTTTTTTTTTTTTAAGCAGGAGTCATTTCTCCT
This sequence comes from Spilogale gracilis, assembly GCA_004023965.1. Classification (NCBI taxonomy): domain Eukaryota; kingdom Metazoa; phylum Chordata; class Mammalia; order Carnivora; family Mephitidae; genus Spilogale; species Spilogale gracilis. Next base: position 58,476 of record PITA01002076.1, on the reverse strand, counting down.
CCACGCTCAGTAGATGCTATTATACGAGTCAGGCTTATCCTCATTCTGGCTCCAGGAATGAGCATATGTTCTATGCCCACCTGATTAAAATATTCTGTGCAGCACCACCCCATAACCTCCAGTCACCATAATTAGTTTAGGGGTGGGCATATGACTCAAGCTGGCACATGAAGTCAATTTTGAAGCTTGTGTTAAAATTATTGGGAATGAGCCTTTTTTTTTTTTTTTTTTGCTGGTGTTACCACACAGCAAGAGCCAGCCTGAGGAAAGTAAAGCCAAAAGATGGATAGACAGATTCCTAAAACTATCACATGGAACTAAAATCCATGTGCATTAAATGGGAATTTTATGTCAATAATCTCTCATTTTTGTTTAAGCTTGTTTGAATTGGATTTTGACACTTGCAACCAAAAGAATCTTGATGAAGAGAACAATTAGACAATAGAAATAATATTGAGGAGTGTTAGATAATCTTAACAAGTGACCACTGGCCAATTATATAACAACTTCTGGAAATCTGTTCTCAAACCTTCTTAATTCTCTTTGAAACAAAAACTCTTCCCCTTGTCCCTAATTCTGCTAGTACAGGACTACTCTAACATATCCTTGTCTTCTCTGCTTTCATTCTTCTTCCTTGGATGTCTATTTGGCCTCATTCTAACTGAAAAACATGTCATCTAAAAGCTTATGCTAAAATTTTAAATATAATCTTGCATTTGCCACTTGTTAGCGGGTTAACTTGGGTAAGTCAGTTCAACTCTGAGTTATTCTAGTAGTCAAGTCAGTGCTGTAAGAGTACGGAGATGGGGAAGTCAGGGCATTGGTATTTTCTATTTTCAGGTTATTGGTTATCTCTGTACTTAATCTCTTCTGATAGATGATGGTGAAGGTTCAGGACAGAGGGTAAGGATGGAGTGAAGGAAAGTCCTTCTCAATGAAGGCTCTGAGCACAAGCACTGAATGTTCATCTGTTATTTACTAGGTGGCCAGGTGCCGGCACACTCTAAGTTTGCACCAGACAGACACAAATGACAGAAAACCATACATGGCTCGGTTATTCTGCAAAGGAGGGCACAGAATTATTTTCAGCCAGCTACACAAACAAAAACATACCAGCATTAGCTACAAGGGATAAGATGCATACAAATTGCTAGGTCAACACTGATTAGCTGACTTTCTCTTCTGATGCCTGACCCTAGATGTACTTGTTGAGCTCATGGCAGGAATTTGAATTTTTTTGCTCTCCATGAGCTTCTTAACTAAGACCTTTTGAGCAAGCAGTAATCTCAGTCTTCAGCGGATCTCCTCTTGTGGATAATTGCATGTAGGTAGGCCTTAGTGACCTCTAAGCTTATAGGTGCCAAGGTCCCAGTTCAGCTACAGAAGAAACTGTCAAGTCTATTCCTTGAAACTTTCGCCTTTTCCCTCTTGAATATGATAAAAAGATGAGAATAATAAATGTGTAATAAAAGGATTCAGACCAGAGACCTATGGTCAACAAGCTGAGAGCATATAAAAACAGGACTGATCATAAGGAAAAAAAAAAACCATGAGCACCCACTCTATACAGCAACACTTAAAACACATATGCATGAAATACTGGTTTAACTTTAACTGAATTTAAAGAGGCATTCCATGATAAAACCATGTGGACAAATACATTAGGGAAATAACAGGTTGAAAAAAATTGGGTACCTTTCTTCACTACAGGACTTCTCCAAATCTTTGAGCTGTAAAATATCTAAGAGGAGAATTTCATACATAGCATTTCCCAAATCAAGGAACTGCACCACACACCCTTAAAGTATGAGAGTTGGTTACTGGAAATGTACAAATGGCATTTCTAGCACTATAATGTCATAATGATTCAGAAGCCATTAATTAAAATACATAATTAGCTCAGCCTTTAGTTGGTATTTATTTTGAAAAATCTGTTATAAAAGATCTAAATGAGAAGTGTAAGAGGAGAGGTTTGATGCAGCATTCAATTAGAAGAACTTAAAACAGATACCATGAGGAGGCAGATCTTAACTCTTAACATATCATCTCTTACCTCATGGCAGGGGTTTAGTCACTTACCCTCCTTAAGCCTCATGCATAAAATGGGACTAATAATTTACTTTTCTCAAAGGATTTTTCTCAACATTTCATCACCTTTGGTATCATCACTATGTCTGTAATGCGAATGTAATTCCTAGTTTTGAAAGTTGTTCTCAAGTAATGCAAAACTCTCTTGTCCTATACTGTTGGAACCTAGACTAGCTGATTAGTTTAAAAAGTTACCATAAGTGGAAAATGATGAAAAATGCCATATTTACATGAAAACATTTTATGCAATGAAAAGATTAGATATTATTTATATAGTTTAAATATTCCTATATATTTATTATTCATTAATAAATTCTTATTTAGAAAATTAAATGTATTATTTGTCAGTCTTTTGATATAGGGAGAATGTATCCCTTTGCTTTCTTGTGCATTGTTTTTTTTTTTTTTTTTTTTAGGTTGACTGTTGACTGGGTTTGATGTTATCATTTTCACCTGAGCTATACTCATCATTCCTGGGACTTGGTTTTGTTAAAATAAGATATATGAAATGACAGTAGTTTCCAACTCCTCCCCAAACTTTTATAATTATTATCTTGCCCACAGCATATTTATTTTTCACTGACTTGCCTTTATTGAGTCTTTCCCAAAGGATTCCAAGTAGTTTTTGCAGAAATGACAATTCTTTTCTTTTTATTATATTTCATTAGTTTATGTAATATTTAAACTAAATAAGTACAACTGGCCTAAACAGGTTTAGGAACAAAAACAAATGATTCTTGGCAAGTATACAACTTCCTAGGGAGGAACAAAAAGATATAGGTTCACTTGATGGTAGCTTATCAAGCCATGAACCTACAGTTTGCCAAAGGCAATCAGCATTGTTCATGACAGGAAAAATGGAGAGAATCTCTTTATTCAGAAAGTTAGGTCAGGGCAAGCGGGATGACAGAGTCTCTGTAGTGCTTTAAAAGAAGCCATATTCTGAGTTTTATTGCCCCATAAACAGACTCTGGCTTATTAGACCACATAATTGTATCTTGAATCTCTGCATAGGCTTCCTTGAGAAGCACTGTAGGTTGACTTCTAACTGGCTGGTTCCAGTAGGGGAGACTAATGGTGGGACCTGACAGGTGGATGACAGACCAATGACAGATATGGAGAAGACAGTTTTCTAGTTGTTTCTCAATTGCATAACAGGTTGTTGTCGAGTCCAAATACTACAGTGCATTTCAAACTTTCCACTGATATATCCCTACTGAATAATGGGATATAACACACATTCTTCAGAGGAAGGAGGCAAATCCTGAAGCAGTCTACTATAAGTCAGGGGTTTATATTACATATTTATTCTACTTCCAAATTCCACTGGCTAATACATCTATGGTGGCTTTAATATAAAATGTTTTAAAATACAACCATGATGTTCCTTAAATCAGTTAATAAATACAGTTCTTGGAAAAGAGAGTATACCACATGGTGCCAAACACAATTAAGGAAAAAAAAGCAACAAAGTGATGGTCCTATTATAGAAATATCAGGGAAGGAGTGAAAATGACCAGAGCTTTAAGATGAAAGGGTACAAGCCATGCAGTATCTGGGAAATGGGAATTAAAAGGCAAGGGGACAGCAATCACAAAGGCCCCACTGCAAGCAGGGGTATGTTTAGTGTCTTTGAGAAAGAGTCTGTTGGTGCAATAGAATGAGAAGGGGGATGATGATGGAGATATACCAGGGATAAGTTGCGGAGGTTATTAGCCCCCTAGTGGAGGTTTTAGGGTTTTTTTCTGTATCAGCCATAAAAGACTGGACAATTTTATTTTAAAAATTTCATTTATTTGACAGAGAGAGGGAGGGAACACCAGCAGGGGGAGTGGGAGACAGAATAGCAGGCTCCCTGATGCGAGTGTTGATCCCAGGACCTTGGGAACATGACCTGAGCCAAAAGCAACACTTAATGACTGAGCCACCCAGGTGTCCCTGGGCAGTTTTAAGCAAGGAAGAAACAAAAGCAAACTTATACCTTGAAAGAATCACTATGCTTCTATGATATGAGAGGGATAGGAATCAAACCAGGGAGACTGGTAAGGAGGTTGTTATGAAATTCAAGGTAGAAACAATGGGAGCCTGAATGAGGGTGGCAGTGGTAGAAACTGGAGAGAAGGGGTTAGAAGCAGGGTGTATTTTGAAGGTACAGTGGAAAGAACTTGTAAGCAAATTGGATAGTGGTGGAAGAAAAATAAAGAAATTAAAGATTATTAATTTTAGTCTTGAGCCATTAGATAAATAGAGCTGCCCTTTCTTATGACTGGGAAAACTCTTAGCAGGATTAGATGTAGAAAGAAGATCAGAGCTCAGGTGTGGTCATATTATCGATGAGATAACTATTAGGCAACCAAGCAAGATGATGATCAGACAATGGTTACATGAGTCTAGGATTTAGGAGGGCGGAGTGGTAAAGAGAGACATTTGGGAAATACCTATATAAAACTGGTATTTTTTTTTTAAGATTTTATTTATTTATTTGACAGAGAGAAATACAGCCAGAGAGGGAACACAAGCAGGGGGAGTGAGAGAGGGAGAAGCAGGCTTCCGGCTGAGCAGGGAGCCCGATGTGGGACTCCATCCCGGGTCTCTGGGATCATGACCTGAGCCGAAGGCAGTTGCTCAACCAACTGAGCCACCCAGGCGCCCCTAAAACTGGTATTTGAAGCCATGGACTACATGACATCATTAGGGAATATGTATATATAAGAAAGAGATCTGTGGCCTGAGCCTGAGGTGCTTAAAATTCACTTTAAGAAGATGGGAAGATAACAGGAAACTGAGACACCAACCAGAAGACTGAAATGGGAAGCCAGTGAAATAAGTAAAGGTGTATCAAAGCCAAGGGAAGAAAGTATTTTAAGAAGTATAGAGTGATCAGCTATATCCCAATACTACTGACTGGTTGAATAAGATGAAAACTGGGAATTTACCACTGGCAGTAATTACCAATGGAGTCACATATGAGGCTATTTAAGTGCAGTTGTGGGGAAGAGTCCTGACTCACAAAGTGTAAGAGTCAATGAAACAGAAGAGATAGAGGTAATTCTTGGGGCAGTTTTTGCTGTAGAGGAGAGCACACAAATTGGGTATGGGGCTCAAGGGACTATCTATTTAACACAGAAGATGTTGCTTCATGTTGGAATGCTGATGGGAGTGAGGTAGCAGGAAGGAGAATTTACCTAGTGCAGGTAAAAGAAGAAAAACAATGGTGGGAGCCAAGATTTCAAGTAGGTGAGAAGTGATAGAGTCCAGTGCACCAGTGGATGAGGTTGACCTTAGAGGCCCAGAGAGATTTTGTATTTGTGTTAAGGGAGGGAGCAGAAAGCATCCATTGTTACAGCCACTATCCAAGACCAAAACACCAAAGTCTCTTGGGCAGATTATTACAACTACCACATTCTTGGTCCCTCATCACACATGCATGTTTTGCTGCAAGCCATTTCCCACAGTCCTCAAAATAGTTATATTTTCAAACCATGAGCGTAATTACCTAAAACCTGATGGCTTTCCATTATCCTTGTGTCAAAGAACATAATCCTTAAGGTGGCCTCAACACTCGGTGAGAATATTTTAAATGTTAAATGAAGGTGCAATATTTTCTCTTAACTAATGTGTTCTTGAAAACAATGAGGGGGGTTTGGTTTCTGCATTTTTTATAAGCTTCAACGGATAGAAATGGTTCTTCTGTTTTTACATCATACATTTCAATGTGACCTAGTTAATCCTTTAATAGCCAGCTTTCAACACCTTTGATCAGGTTCTTACTGTGATATAAAAGATTAGATCCTATTCCTAAGAGTAAATCTCCTGTGGAACATTACCTTGGTGAAATGTTTAATATTGTGGTCAATGGAGGAAAATGAAATTCCTACAAATGCCTGTGTTATCATGAGCGAGAACATTTCTAATAACTATGCTTTCAACCGATTCCCTTCTGTTCCTCATGGATATACCTTTCCTATATAATGAAGAGCCTCTGACCCACAAAAAATAAAAAGATTTCTTCAAAAAGGATTGAGCAAATAACCAAATCCTTAGGCTATTGGCCAAATGTAGATTTGATGTTAAATCCAGGTTGGGAATTGATAAATTCTTTTATTCATTGCTGGTTACAGAACGGAATTCCTGATTTGGTCCCCCTAAGACTGATGAAATAGTAGTAGAAAAATAGAAACAAAAATAATCCTAATTCTCTTTCATTTGTAAATTAATTCTCTAACACAGTATATTTTCTTGGTGATGATGGTAGAACTGTCAAAATAAGGATCCTTGAATGAATGCAGGATAGAACAGCATCATCTTTTTTTTTTTTTTTTTAAGATTTTATTTATTTGACAGAGAGAAACACAGCCAGAGAGGGAACACAAGCAGGGGGAGTGAGAGAGAGAGAAGCAGGCCTCCCACCGAGCAGGGAGCCTGATGTGGGGCTCGATCCCGGGTCTCCAGGATCATGATCTGAGCCGAAGGCAGTTGCTTAACAAACTGAGCTACCCAGGTGCCCCAGAACTGCATTGTCTTAACATCAAGTAACTTTAACTAGCATTTTATCAGCTGTGATGACACTGGTGCTCTTGGCACTGTATTAACCTATCAGGCCTCTGAAAAACCAGTCTAAAGGCGAAAATTCACCCAGGTCCTACTTTTTGAACGCAATTTCTCTGGACAATGCAAACAAAAGCAAGTATGTTGGTCTAAATTCTGTAAGAGTTTGCATCATTCTTCTGAGCATCTTTGTTGGGAGATCTTGCCCAACAATGGGCATTTAGGCTTGAAAGACCTCTGAGCGTTTTATTCTGTTTGGATTTCCATGTGATAAAGTAAAGTAGAAAGGTAAGGGAAGAGCAATAGTTTCCCTGGCATTGAGCATATGAATAGGAAGTATCACATTTTATCAATTAGAAAATAGTAACAGCATCATGCAAATGGCTTTTCACAGCTTTTCAGGCAAGCTTTTACTCTTTCACTTGAGCTGTGATGTCGATCATAGAGAATTACTAGAATCCCAGGACCCAGGTCTTCTCTTTCCTGGTCTAGTACCCTTACTCTCTCTCTCTCTCTTTTTAAAGCTTTTATTTATTTATTTGACAGAGAGAAACACAGCTAGAGAGGGAACAAAAGCAGGGGGAGTGAGAGAGGGAGAAGAGCAGGGAGCCTGATGAGGGGCTCAGTCCCAGGACTCCGGGACCATGACCTAAGCCGAAGGCTTAACGACTAAGCCACCCAGTCGCCCCTAGTACGCTTACTCTCACTTAAGTATTCTCACTTAAAATTTGAGAGCCTTAATATTTAAAAAGTCTGGACTTCTAGATTTTCTAAAACAAGGAAAAGGATGAGAAGGAGTTTGGGGGGGGGAGAGGAGGAAGGAAAAGGATAAGAAGGAAGAGAATAATAAGAGAAAAAGAAAGATCTGAGTTCATACTCCCACATGTTAACAGTGTGTAAAGTAGAGGACAGTAGGAGAAGGAAAGTAAATGGGAAGTAGGGTAATTCAGGGAGAGAAACGAAACAAGAGAGACTTTGGACACAGAAACAAACTGAGGGACTTGGAGGGAGGGGGTTGGGGGATGGGAGAGCCTGGTGGTGGGTACTGAGGGCACGTATTGCATAGAGTACTGGGTGTGGGGAATGGAGAATGAATCTTGGAACACTGGGAAAAAAAAATTAAGTAACAATAAAAATAAATAAATAAACAAACAAACAAAAACCCCAAAAAACCTTATTTTCTCTATAAATGAACTTATCCAAGGTTAACTTTCTGGCCTTGTTTCTCCAGAAATCTGCTAAAGATAAAATGTCAGCCAGGTGACCAAGCAACAGTGTTATAATAAAAATAACCCAGGGTGGGCACCCTGTATCTGGCCGAGAGGCATACAAATGAACTATACACATCTGGTGGACCTTGTGTTAGGTTTCCCTAAATGTGGTGACCCTCATCACTGGGCCCCTTCCTGGGGATTTTGGAAGCTATGCCTATAGAAATATTACAAGAAATCTTTGCTCCTATTTAAGACATCAACCTCCTGGGTTGCCTGGATGGCTCATTTGGTTAAGCATCCCATACTTGATGGCCACTCAGGTCATGACCTTGGGGTCCTGGGATCAAGCCCCGAGTCAGGCTCCCTGCTGGGGGGAGGTAATCTGCTTGAGATTCTCTCTTCTTCTCCCTCTGCTCCTCCCTACCCTTGTGAGTATGTGCATGTGCATGCACTTTGTCTCTCTCAAATAAGTCAGCAAATCTAAAAATAAAAAAAAGGAAAGATAGGGCCCTTCTAAGTCAGAAGGCTCCAGGCTTGTTATTTGAGTCTCAATTCTTTGCTCTTAAAACATGACTATGGGGACAAGACAAAGTCCTGAATTGCCTGTTTGGACGGCTCCCAGATTCCCACTAAAGAGAAGGTCCTGGCCTTGGTCTTCTGGCATGCACCCTGTCTTGTCCTTATGTGAGCCAGAGGCCAAGCGTGCTCCATGGTGAGCAGGTCCATTTGACTGCCTAATTGACTTGAAGAACACCCACGTGGATGCCTCATAGTAAAACCACCTGCCCCTTTTTGATGGGACACATGGCCTCTAGTTCGCCAGAGCCTTCATTCCTTATTATCTCACACCTGGCTTTGTCAGGTAGTCTCCAAGAGTTTCAGAGTGCATTTCCGGATTCTGGATAAGGCAATTCATTGTCATAGTGACTTGACAGGTAACCTGTCAAACAAGGGAAGTGTCGAGCGTCTCAATGTTTATAACATTTAGAGAAATAAATATCATTCACCTATGGGGGTCTAACGTGTTTCTCTTTTGGTCACCTCTTTGTTCTTTCTTTTGTATTTTGAACAAAAACCTACCATCCTGGCCCAGTAGGCATCCGATTTTCTCTTTTCTGCTCCCAGTTTTTTTTATCTGCTTCTGAGGTAAATTGACAAATAATCTAGCCAAAATCTTTAAGGCCAATTGGATTAACTTCAGAGAATTCTTTTTTAACTATTAATTGGAAAACAGGTCTTATCATATTTAGTTGTCACTTCTTAGGATGATTCTTTTGCAGATGTGGAAAGGAATAATGTTTTCAAAATAATTGGGCTCCATTTCTAAGGATTCAACATAATAATTAGAAATATATCTCTTAAATAAAAACTTAAGATGTGTGTGTCAGTGTGGATGTGATTAAAAGAAAAACTGGTTACAGGCTGTCACCAATCTAGAGGAAGGAGGCCATTAGCACGATATTCACCATTCAGTAGTCCCAGGAACTTCATTTGAGAGAACAATCTACCTGCTTTAGTTTTTATGAACCCCCTACGAGTTACACATGCCAGATGTCTTTTCTCTGGCTCGCTCTCTGATGACAGGCGTAGTGGCACATAAAAGGAAAAGCAGTCGGTGTTGGGGAGGAAGCGCATAGCTTACGGCGGGACAGTCCATTATTAATGGAGAAAGTCACAGGGTAGTTAATGTACGAATGTCAGATTCCCCAACTTTCATAGAGTCCCCTTGGGAAGTGGTGCTGACAGCTGTGTTGAAGGTAGAAGAACAAGCAGAGCTGATAGTCAGCAGGGGATCATTAGTCTGCTTGAAGAGCTGGGGCTTCTGAGTGATTAAGAGGTAACAGCTTACAAGAGCCATGCATAAATTACACATCCTAGGGTCAACACCCCAAATTCTCCAGTTTTTTTTTTTTTTAACAAGGTAGAGGATATGAATGGCAAATATATTTGATCAGTCTGTCAACAGAAACTCTGAAAACTTTCTATTTCTTATACTCAGTGTATATAAAAGCAAATGGACTCTTCAATTAATTAACCCTGGATTGTTTCCCAGCTTCTATTGGAAAAGGAGTACGGTGGGGCCGAATGTAAAAGGGTGTCCAGAGGAGCCTGTTTGCGTACTTGTAACTCATTTTAAAGTTACCCGTACACAACAGAGATGCACGTTTTTAAAGCTAGGATTATGAAGGATTAATTTCAATTTTCTCAGTTCTATCTTTTAATGAGCTCATTCATTCTCATTCTGAAGACTTCAGTGTGGCCACATGAAAGCTTCTATACTTTAAGCTTTACGGATCTACCCTAACACTAAAACAGAGGACACATGGGGCTTAACAGGGAATCCCCCTTGTATATAGTTGGTTGAACGAAGCTGCTCATTGTCAGGAAACTGACATATTCTGTGTTATTCTAACATACTTAGCGATGAAGCTGTGAGTTTAACTCAGACTCGATTCTTAATTGTTTAGGAGTTCTCTGGAATGCTGGTCTATCACAAGGTAACTTAATTGCATTTTTGCTGTTAGAGATTGCTGCTGGGTGAGGGGGATTTTGTTGAAAATAAAAGGAGAAGGTGTACCAGTGGACAAATAATTTGGTATGCTATTGGCTACCAAATAAAACATGACCTGTTTCAGATCACAGCCACTTTCAGGCTTCAGACCACTGACTTTCCCCGTCCCATCCCTGTATTTCGCTGGTTGATTTTTAGTGACAAATGCCACATCTCCCCAGCTGAGATAAGTACGGAAATGAAAATAGAAGCTATGTCAACTTGAATTTAAAGTTTTCTAACCTGAAAATGAACTAGTCCTCTTAGCATAATGTACTCCCCCGCAAGCAATTCTCTTAACTAGGCTACAGTGCCATTTGGGAATGGGGTGTTTATATGTATATTTTCTTCATTCCCTGCAGAAAGTCATCATCTGAGCATTGCTGAGTGCAGATTTAATGCACATCACTGCACACTTGCCCCAGTAACACGGCGAGGGCCTGCCACTAGAGACTCAGAACAGCTCTAGGCAGGAGCAAATCGGATTATTGCCAAACCAGGCATTTTTAGTAATATGTATCTCTCAAAGCAGGGTAGTAAGGGCAGCTATTTTAACTTGAATATCTAGATTGATTTTCAAATGGAGAATAAATAAAATAGCTATATGATTGGCAAGATACCCATATGTTCATGAATTGCAGAAACTCCTCCAGGTGATGCACACCTCTTACTCCCACAAAGACCGGTAGAAAAATATGGTTTTTTGTTTGTTTGTTTGTTTGTTTTGTTTTGTTTTTGCTTTTTTTTAGAAAGATAATTAACAATGGAGACCAATATAAAATCGCTAGAAGCAACCTTGGAGTTCGCTAAAGCCAACATATACTTGAATTTTAAATTTTTTGTTACAGAAATCTGTTTTGTTACAGAAATCTACAGAAGTAGATACAATGGTATAATTTTCAGCTTAAAAATTATCAACACTGTTTCATTCTTGTATGTCTCTCAACCCTCTTTGGGTGTTGGTTGTCTGTTAGTTTGTCACAGGAATACCTTTCTACTTTTCATTATTTTTTTTTTTTTGATAACTGTGCTTTTGTATTTTTAATCCAGAATATGGGAAAGTGCAGTTATCTGTATTTTTAAGACTTTTCCTTGCATTAAATACATATCCAAAAACAGTTGTTCATAAATTATCGAAGAATGTCATATTTGCTTTAACAATGTCTCAGGTCTTGTCATTTATAAAATGGGACTATATAGCACTTATATCATATGGTTGTTGTTAGAATTAAATGTTAATATATGTAAAGAATTTAAAATTGTGCCTGACATAGTTTACCCACTATATAAGTATTACTAACATTCATAGATGAGATTGCTTGGGTTGGGTTCTGGTGCTGGGATTATACTCATTTCATTAAATGAACTGTTAGCATTTCATCCTGTCTTTGCTTTGACACAAATTGTTTGGTAAGAGAATTACTTTAAAAATTTGAAGAAAACATTTCTTATAAAATTTATGGTTTAGAGCACTTGGGAGAAAGTGATTCTTGACAACTTTCAATTCTTCCCTGATAAATGGTCTATTCCGATTTTCTGTTTTTTTCTTGATTCAGTTTTGTTATCTATATGATCTCAGTAGATTTTTCATTTCATCTAGATATTCAAAGGATCACAGGATTGTGGACAGCCTGCTCTTATAATTTAAAATCATATATAAAACTGTAAGCTCCTTTTATTTTCTAATTTTGTGTATTTGTATTTCTCTGGTTTATTTATGATTGGCTTTGGGGAGAAATACGACTTTTCTTTTTCCTTCTCAAACTTCTCTCGGATGTCTCATGTGTACTGTTTCTATTTTCTAATTTACTAATATCGACCTTTATCTTCTTTCCTTCTCTTTCCCTAGGTTTGTTTTGTGTTCTTTTTAACCTTTATGAGGTGAATAGTTTATTGATTTAGATTTCCAGAATTTCTTAATAATACATTTCAAGTTATTAACTTGCTTCTGAGGGTACTTTTTGTAAATTTTATCAGTATGGAACATTTGGTCTCATTTCTTCAAATTTTGAAATATCCATAAATTATGGTTTTTATTTGTACTTTGACCCAGTAGATACAAGAAAAGTGATTTGAAATTTGCATGGATTGATTTTTCTTAAGTGGTTATTATATAAAATTATCTATAACTAATTTCTAGGTTAACTATATATAATAGCAGAAAATGAGGCCTGATATGTATAATTTTAACTTACTGAAAAATTTTTTCTTGGCTTATTATGTAGCCAATTATAATAAGCATTACATGAGTACTTGAAAGGAAAATATATACAAACATATAGTAGCTCCCTCATATGTGTGGTTTCACTTTCCATGGTTTCAGTTACATGTGGTCAACTATGGCCCAGAAGGAGATGATCCTCCTTCTGACTATGGTCAGAAGATTAATATTAGACTAAAGTTATATCAAAATGCCTATGTCATTCACATCACTTCACCTCATCATAGGTATTTTATCATTTTATATCATCACAAGAAGGGTTAGTACAGTACCATAAGATATTTTGAGAAAGACTACATTCACTTAACATGTATTACAGTATACTATTATAATTGTACTATTTTCTTATTAGTTTTATTGTTGTTAATCTCTTATCATGCTTAAATGATAAATTAAACTTTATCATAGGTATATAAGTATCCTTATTTCTATTTACTTGGTCTGTCAAATTAAATAAAAATATATACTTTAGTAATTCCTTCTTGTGTTTCCAAATATTTAGCATTATAAATCTTGAAACTGTGTTTTATGGTGTTTAAAGTACTATAATTGGAACATCTTCATTAGGGTTTGTGTATCTTAATAATAAAAAGTATCTTTTCCCAACTTAATGTTTTTGCATACAAATAATACTTGGTCCTAAACTAGTAAATTTACCATCTTTTCTTTTTCAAGTCTATTTTGTTAGAATAAATGCCATCAAATTCTTGTTAGAGCAAACAAATTTTTAACTGGACCTGATGCTCTTATGTGCATAGGAAAGTTTTATCTCTTTGTATTTTCTGTCACATACTATATACTCTTGTATCTGTCATCCTTTTGTGAATTTTTTATTCATGCTGTTCTGCTCTTCTTTACCTTTGGTCTTTGGTTGAACAGATTATAATTTATTTGATTTAACTGTCTCCAGGAACTTGGAAGATACACGTTTTTTTAATATCTACCTTGATCTATATTTACTCTAATTATTAGAATAAAGGATAACATAAAAACTTCTAATTCACTCTCAAATAGGGGAAAGGACAACATATTTTTACTGTTCAAAGGGTGAAGTGTTGATATGAAATATTAAGTATGCCATGATATTAAATAAAATAGCATACATGCACTGATAAAATATCTTCATTAATTACATTGAATATGTACAGACTATATCATTATTCCCAAATTTCCATATTTATGAAGCTTTCTAATCATATGTTCCTTTTGCATTCCTTAAAAAAGCCTATCTAGTCAGTCATGCTTATCACTAATGCAATTTTCTACAATGTTCATTTGGCTTTTTATTGCATCTGCATTGCAGGTTTTAATTTGTTCGTTTCTCCCCTTTGTTAACTCTTTTTAAATGCCAGCCTGTATCAGAGTCAGGTCCCTTTTGACATTAGCATCTTTGTTTCATAGAATCCATGCTTTCTTTGTCTTGACTGAAGCACAACAGAGATGCATCTTTGTTATGTTTTGTTTTACATCCTCAGACAAAAGCTGACATTTCCCTCCTCTTGCCCCCATTCTTTATCATGGAGCATTTTCTTTGGTCCCCATGATGGAGTAGATTTTTTATTTAACTCTATTTATTGACATTGGCTGTGATTTTACCCACGTCTTAGATTCACCAACCAAAATAAGTGCATCCCTGTATTCACTCAAATTGGGCCCAGGGGCTCCCAGAATCTCCATCTCAAATCTTAAATTTAAAGCCATGTTTCCTTTCCAAATTACTGGAGTCTGGCTATCATTAATTTAGTAAGATTCTGAGGAACTAAGATAGAGCTTTCTATTGCTTCAGTTATCACCTTCGCAGTGAAATGGTATAAACCTTTTCCTGTGTCCACACCCAATATGCCATGGTAGCTCCTTTCTCTATAAAGCATTAGTTATAACTGTGGATTCCTGGTGATTCTGGGGAGAGGGAGATGATGTATTGTGTGTGTGTGTGTGTGTGTGTGTGTGTGTGAGTAAGTGTGGTCGGTTACTTCCTCTGGATACCTTGGAAAAAAATGTTTTCTCATAATAAGGGGAAAGACATCAGATTTTTAAATTAGATGTCCAGATTGAAATATATTTCATACAGAAATACAACATGGCTAGTGTTAGAAGCCTTTAAAGATATCTTTCCCATATCCTTTGTTGTTAATTTAGTTGTTTAGTCACGAGTCTCTGCTCTAGTCTTAATGGTATCTCTCCAAAATTCATATTTTGAAATTTTATCCCTAAAGGTGAAGGTATTAGTAGGTGAGGGTCTTTGGGAAGTGATTAGATCATGAAAGTGGAGTCCTCAGGAATGGGATAAGTGTTCTTATAAAAGAGACCCCCGGGGCGCCTGGGTGGCTCAGTTGATTAAGCGACTGCCTTCGGCTCAGGTCATGATCCCGGAGACCCGGGATCGAGCCCCACATCGGGCTCCCTGCTCAGCGGGAAGCCTGCTTCTCCCTCTCTCACTCCCCCTGCTTGTGTTCCCTCTCTGGCTGTATTTCTCTCTGTCAAATAAATAAATAAAATCTTAAAAAAAAAAAAAAAGAGACCCCCCCCCCACAGAGCTCCCTAGTCCTTTCTGCCACATGAGGATACTACAGAATAACATCTCTACTGAACTGGGAAGAAAACCCTCACCTGACCATGCCAGCACCCTTGTTTCAGACTTCTAGTTTCCAGTACTGGGAGAAATAAATTTCTGTTCTTCATAAGTTACTCAGTCTGTGGTATTTTGTTACAGCAGCCCAAATAGATTAAAATAGTCTCCTATGGTTATACCTCCATTGGCCTAGTTGTGCTATAATTATAGGTAATTCTTTACGTAAATTTTTGATGACTACTCTGTTTTTAGTCTGATGAGAACTGCTTCTTTCTTTTTCATAAAAAGCTAGGTAATAATAAATCAGTCTTAGCTGCCAAGAGCCCATTTTTCAACACTGTCTTCCATTCTAACTCATCTCCTATTTCACTTAAAAAAATCTTTTGTGGGTGCCTGAATGGCTCAGTGGGTGAAAGCCTCTGCCTTCAGCTCAGGTCATGATCTCAGGGTCCTGGGATCGAGGCCCGCATTGGGCTCTCTGCTCAGTGGGGAGCCTGATTCCTCCTCTCTCTCTCTCTCTCTGCCTGCCTCTCTGCCTACTTGTGATCTCTGTCAAATAAATGAATAAAATCTTAAAAAAATATTTTGCAATATTTAACTTACTTTCAGAAAAACACCCAAATCTTTAACACTACCCAGGACCTTGTAGTCTCTGCTGATATACTAGCCTCAGACTTGAACTACCCTCCCCAACACTCTCAGGCCCTACACCATGTCACATTTCCTCGTAGTCAGACAACTTTCCCACTCCAGACATATGTACAGTTGCGCGGCCTGGAATACTATTCCTTCCTTTGACTCTTTCATCCTCCCAGTCTATACCATGTTCCTCCAACAGACAAACCTCATTTTACTGTGCTTTGCAGATACTGCTTTTTTACAGATTGAAGTTTTGTGGTTACCCTGTGTTAAGCAAGTCTGTGGGTGCCATTTTTCCAACAGCATTTGCTCATTTCATGTCTCTTGTCACATTCTTGCAATACTTTAAACTTCATCATTACTACCTTTGCTGCGATCTGTGAGCACTGATTCTTGATGTTGCTATTGTAATTGTTTTGGGGAACCAGGAACTGTGCCCATATAAGATGGTGAACTGAATTCATACATGTCTGTGTCTGACTGCTCCACCAGCTGGCATAGCCCATCTCTCTCCCTCTCCCTGGGCCTCCCTATTTCCTGAGACACAACAATATTGAAGTTAGACCAGTTAATAACCCCACAATGGTTTCTAAGTGTGTTCAAGTAAAACAAAGAGTCAATTTGATGCAGAAAAACTTCACTATCTTAAGGAATTGCCACAGCCACCCCAACCTTTTAGCAACCATCACCCTGATTAATTAGCAGCCATCAATAGCAAAGCAAGATCCTCCACCAGCCAAAAGATTATGACTCACTGAAAACTTGGATAATGGTTAGCATTTCTTAGCAATAAAATATTTTTAAATAAGGTATGTGCAGTTTTTTTTTCTCTTTTTTTATGTGCCGTTTTTTAAACATAATGCTATTACACACATAATAGACTACAGTATAGTGTACACACAACTATTTTTTTTTTTAAGACTTTATTTAGGGGCGCCTGGGTGGCTCAGTGGTTAAGCCTCTGCCTTTGGCTCAGGTCATGATCCCGGAGTCCTGGAATGGAGCCCCCCATTGGGCTCCCTGCTCGGCGGGAGGCCTGCTTCTCCCTCTCTCACTCCCTCTGCTTGTGTTCCCTCTCTGGCTGTTTTTCTCTCTGTCAAATAAATAAAATCTTAAAAAAAAAAAGAGTATTGATTTATTTGAGAGAGAGAGAGAGAGAGAGAGAGAGAGAGAGAGAGAGAGAGAGAGAGAGGAGAGGGAACACACGCAGGGGGAGTGCGAGAGGGAGAAGCAGAGTCTCCACTGAACAGAGAGCCTGATGAGATGCTTGATCCCAGGACCCTGGGATCATGACCTGAGCCAAAGGCAGCAGCTTAACAACTGAGCTGCGCAGGCACCCCAGTGTACCTACAACTTTTATATGCACTGGAAAACAAATAAACAAAAATTTTATTTGACTCATGTTATATTGCACTAGTCTGTAACCAAATCCACAATATCTCTAACGTATGCCTATATTTTACACAATCAGATCATTGAACCCTCGCCTAGCTCACGACCAAAGGCACACATTCTAGTGTGACTGCAGACCCCCTTACTCCTCAGCAGTCCCATAAGACTTACGGTACAGGGACCATTCTCTTTTTGCTCACTGTTGTATCTGCCACACCTATGCCAATGCCTGGCAACTGAGAGGTTCTGCCAAAGTTAGATATTCTTACTTTTTTAAAAGCAATCTATTCTCTTCAATCTTGAATTCCTAATTTACATACTCCATTAGGACCCAATTATAAATCCCATTTATCACAACCATTTCCACTGAAATAAGCTGGAACTGTACATTGATCAGGAATGTTGGCTTGCAGAAAGCGTGAACAAATTCAAATGGTAGCAAGACTCACAGACAAGAAGGTGTAGGAAAGCCTTTCTTATATCTGCTGTTCATTTCAGGGCTGTGTTATACATACCTTATTTTATAGTAAGTGGGAACCACAAATGGAAGAAATATGATACTTAAGTCACCTACATTATATTTTTAAAATTTTATTTAGCTTTTTAAAAGGCAAAAGTTTGCATAATGATAAGATCTAGGCCTCAAACACCTACAACGAACTGAGTTTGGCATTTCCCAGGTGTTCTCTAGTCTATGTGTTGTTTAAGAGAATGAGAAAGCATACAGATTCCAAATTACTTCACAAAGCAGGGATTCTTTGGGGATTTCTGAAATGCTACATTATCAACTGCAGCCATCTCTCCAGCTGTGCCTGCCATATGGATTTATGAATTCCTGTGGAGTGTTGTTATAACACAACTCTTTTCCAGGGGTTAATTTTGACAGTGAAGATTATGATAATGTGTTAATGTGCAACTATGATGTGAAAAAAACTGTGTGTGTTACATGTGGAGATGTGAAGAGCTTTCTTTGCTCGGTACTGAGTAGCTATCCGTTGTTGTGTTAGCAGCCAGTATCTATGTAAGAAATCATGAACATTCTCCCAATCAGCTTCTGAATTAAAGATGTGACATATCTTTTGAAGTTCATCATGTAGACAGAGTTGGTCTCCCTGTAGAACTCTTACTGCTCCATTTGGAATTTTTTATTTATTCTACGTGTCTCAAATGACAAAATCATTACTGAATATAGTTAGGGCAAATCAGCATGATCGGTTAAAAAAAGTTTTTCTTCCATATTGCTCGCCCTTGATGAATGTACAACCACTTAGTTAAATCATTTTCTTTTCAATCAGTATTCTGATACTACACAGCATCAGAAGCTATAGCCCAATCTTTAAACAAAATCCTACAATTTATTCTTTTGGGTGTGAACTTCACTTGGTCAAATGTGGAGTTTTCTCTGGTCTTTCATTTGGCCTACTAAAGTTATTATCTTCCCAAATGACTGAGAACTAACTGAATGAGTTACAAAATACATATTGCAGAAAATGGCTGACTTCATATTTGTTTTTGAATACTCACAGGATCAAGATGAACATTTTTGAGTGTTCAATTTCCCCATCAGAGTCTATTTCCAAATTTCCAGGACTCAGGCAGCATTTCCTCATTCTATGCACCACACCACTGTCCTGCTTAATTCAATGTAACATCATGATGCACTGACCTGACAAAACACCAATTCCTTGCTGAAAATCTAGCCACAGAGTTGCTTGTTTCCTCTTCAGCTGAAAAGATGAGATTCATAGGGCATATTTCCAGTGGGCATTAAAACAAGAATGGTTCCCATACATCCTGCAGTGACTGCCCACTGGATTATTTATGAAATGCTCAGCCAGGTTCATGTTGTTGAAAGACTGGTGTTGATCATTTGTTCTGTTCTGGCTGGTACATCCCTGGTAGCACTCTCCTGGATATACAATGTGCTTTTCACATCTCCAGACTCTTCACATCCCAACTAGCACCTGTGTTCCAACACAATATCATCCTTCACTGCTTTCTGGGACAGGACGACTCCAAAAGAGAAAGCTCAACATGAAATTGAGCTTTGTTGAATGATCACAGTTTGCAGATCATTCAGCTTTATGGATCAAGTCTCAGTCCCCAAATGCCACTTTCTTTTGGTGTTAATGCATTTGGCCCTGACTTTGACTGATCAATGGGCCTCCAGTTCTAAGGATCAAACCTGGAGATAAGCGCTTTGATTTTTTTTTAACATTAAAAAAAAAGAGAGAAACATTTCCAACTTAAATTTAAATCTATCCACATAGTGCCTATCATTAAATTAAATACAGAGCAACTGTCAGGAGAGACATTGGGTAATTAGGGCTCTCATTAATTAAGTAAAAGGCTTTGGTTTATGTCAAATAATAAATGTAGAAACATTTACACAGAAGCAAAGAAGGAAAAGAAGAAATAGAAAGAGAATTTCTTGAACTTTATTTCTGTGATAACTTTTTTTTTAAACTAAATGATTCTCTTTAGGCTACTGAACACAAAGAAATTTAATTAATTTCTATTTATTTAGTAGTTAAGTTTATTTCTAAGTGCTATGGATTTGCTATAACTTCAGAACAGCTTCAGCATCTCTCTCACTGGAACTAAAAGGAGAATTAGATAGAAGTATATGGCTATCGTTCCTGGGGAATTCTTCTTAGAACCCACACCAGCAATTCTCTATATAGTTTAATTTAAGAAATTGGTCGCTCAGGGCGCCTGGGTGGCTCAGTGGGCTAAAGCCTCTGCTTTCCGCTCAGGTCATGATCTCAAGTCCTGGGATTGAGGCCTCCCTGCCCAGCAGAGAGCCTGCTTCCTCCTCTCTCTCTGCCTGCCTCTTTTCCTGCCTGTTATCTCTCTCTTTGTCAAATAAATAAATAAAATCTTTAAAAAAAAAAAAAAAGAAATTGGTCGCTCAGCTGCATAAGGTTTATAATTATTCTATGGCTAGGGAATGTTTGCCATGTCATATAATCATTTTTTTCCTATTCATAGGTATATAGTTATTGACATTAAGGCACCAAAAATATGGTCATAAAACATTCAAGTTATTATAAAGAGATGAAGGGAAAATTAAAGGTAAAAAGTATGTTGTAGCATCACAGAATAAGGTTAGCTAACTACGGCGATGATTGGCATCAGAAATATCGACCCTCATTCTTGTAGTCCTATCCGGGGGGGCAAAAGCAAGTCATTCTTTGAGACACGCAAGGCCCAATTCCCTCCATTTGCTTCCTTTGCTGATTCTTTCTTTAAAATAAATGATCTCATGGCTGTGAGAAATGGACCCTGTATCTGGTATAATAAAGACAAATAATCCTAGTGGACTATCCTCCCAAACATGAAACACTCCACCATGCCATTTGTGTGGGATAGTTTATAATGAGTAATCCCTGATCAGTGTGGCTCTTTTTTCTGCTCAATGAGTGAAAAAAGGGAGGCTTAATGAGTGAAGAAAAGCATCTCCTTCCAAGCTGTTTCACATTAGTCTATCCTGACTAAATCACTAATGTCTAAAATCTCCTTTGATTGGCAAAATGAGAAGGAAAAAAAAAAAGGGAGGAATTGGACCATTACATTGCAGATGAAGGAGTTCAGGTTCACACATTTTAAATGAATATGGCAGAGTCAAACATCATAAACAAGATGCCTTAGGAATGTTTAATGCTTGGGGCACCTGGGTGTCTCAGGAGGGTAAGCGTCAGACTCTTGGTTTCAGCTCAGGTCATGATCTCAGGGCCTTGAGATCGAGCTGCACTTTGGGCTCTGTGCTTGGCACAGTCTGCTTGAGACTCTCTCCCTCTTCCTCTGGCTCTCCTCGCTGCCCTTGCCTGCTCTCTCTCAAACAAAAAAATAAATCTTAAAAAAAAAAAGTTTAATGCCCCAAACAAAACAAAACAAAACAGAGAACACCCCCTAAAAAATCCCTAGTAGTCTGTGGTACCGATTAACCTATTATTAAAGGTTACCCTTTCCTCACTGAATTGCAATAGATGTCTATTTAAGTAAATACATGAAGTTTCTCAGGTTAGACATAAAACTCAGATTGCATTTTCCATAAAAATTTTTAAAAAGGTGGTTTGTACAAGTTTGACCCCTAATATATATGTTTTCTTACTGAAGTGTAGTTGGCCTACAATGTTATATTAATTTCAGGTAAATAACATAGTGATTTGACGTTTCTATACATTATGCAATGCTCCCCATTACTATCTTAGTTACTGTCACCACACAAAGTTATTACATTATTGACTATATTCCCTATGCTGTACTTTTTATTCCTATGACTTAGTCCTTTTATAATTGGATGTCTGTACTTTTTTAAAAATTTATTTTAAGAGAGGGCATGGGGAGGAGGAGGGGGAGAGAGAAAGATTTCTAAACAGGTTCCATACCCAGCATACAGCCCAACACAGGGTTTGATCTCATGACCCTGCAATCATGGCCGGAGCCAAAAGCAAGAGTCAGATGCTTAACCCACTGAGCTTCCCAGGTGCCTCAATGCAAAAGCTTTTTAGTCTGATGTAATGCTAGTAGTTTATTTTTGCTTTTGTTTCTCTTGCTTGAGGAGGCATATTCAGAAATACATTGCTAAGTCCAGCGTCAAAGAGAGTACTACCTATGCTTCTAGAAGTTTTATGGTTTCACATCTTACATTTAAGTCTTTAACCCATTGAATTTATTTTTGTGTGTGGTTTAAAAAAGTGGTCCAGTTTCATTCTTTTGCATGTAGCTGTTCAGTTTTCTAACACTTATTGAAGAGATTTTCTTTCCCCCACTGTATATTCTTGTCTCCTTTATTGTAGATTAATTGACCATATAAGTATGGGTTTATTTCTTGGCTCTCTATACTGATCCATTGATCTATATGTCTATTTTTGTGTTATACCAATAATATTGTTTTGATTACCACGGCTTTGTAGTGTATATTGAAATTGGGGATTGTGATACCTCTGGTTTTGTTATTCTTTCTTAAGATTACTTTGGCTCTGTAGGGTCTTTTGTGGGTCCATATAAAATTTAAGGATTGTTTGTTCTAGTTTTGTGAAAAATCCTACTTGTATCTTGATAGGGAATGCAGTGAATCTGTAGATTGCTTTGTAAAGTATGGATATTTTAACAATATTAATTCCTCCAATCTATAAGAATATCTTGCCATTTGTTTTTGTTGTCCTCAATTTCTTTCATCAAGGTCTTTTTTTTTTTTTTTTAAAGATTTTATTTTTTTGACAGAGAGAAACACAGCCAGAGAGGGAACACAGCAGGAGGAGTGAGAGAGGGAGAAGCAGGCCTCCCACTGGGCAGGGAGCCCAATGCGGGGCTTGATCCCGGGTCTCTGGGATCATGACCAGAGCCGAAGGCTAACCAACTGAGCCACAACCAACCAATTGAGCCACCCAGGCACCCCTCATCAAGGTCTTAATAGTTTTCAGAGTACAGGTTTTTCACCTCCTTGGTTACATTTATTCCTACATATTTTAGGAAGCCTTTAACTGTGCAGATTGCTGCCACATTTATTACATTTTTAAAAAAATTCTAACAACATATTTGAGGGGTTTACAGAACGAATATAAATTTAATTTGGGTAGCATAATATTGTACGAGGATTTGAGAGTTATGCTGGAATGAAGACACAGGGAAAGAGTGGGAGCCTAAATGTGGAAGAGAGAAAGTAGAATAAGTAGGGAAAGTAGGGAATAAACTGGAAGTGGAGGGACTGCTTCTTGAGGAAAATGACCGGTTGTCCAAATCACATGGTGATAAAACAAGAATCCATCCATTCTGATGTCAATTTTCCAGGGGGTGTGATATAATGGGTGGGGCTGACTTAAATGTCAGTAATAACTTAAATTCCAAAGGACAGTGTGTTATGGTCCCAGGTTTGGATCTGGGTGCATCTTTGGGTAAGACATGAGGGCAAGAGCTAAACTTAGTGTCTATACTACAGTAAAATGAATCAGTATTTGGAGCAAATAAAGATGCACCTGAAAGTCTGAAGGTACACAGAAATGGTAAGCATGGGAGCCAGTATGGGGCAAGGTTTAGGAGTAAGGCAAGAATGGGGTTACACAGAGTTGTCAGTTTGACAAAATGTAGACGTCTTAAAGATTATTCTGGGCATAGAGGAGAACCATTTTAGCATATCAGTATCAGTCCAGCCCCAAGAGCTGCCAGCATGGTTTGAACTCATTAAGAAACCAGATGAGGCTTATCCTGAAGGTGACATCTGGATGCTAGAAACAGTATATATAGGATTACAGAACCCAAATAGGGTTCAGAGAAGTTACATAAGTGGCCCAAGACCACACAGTAAGTTAATAGGAGATCTGGGCCTGGAACGTGGGTGTCCTAGTTTCATGCTTTTTCCTCTGTCCTACAGTAAATACAAAATGATCCAGCTCAAATAACTACACTGTGGGAACACATGCTTCTTTTAGGCTTCTAATATTCGTGGATATGTCAGATAAAATCAAATTTCCTGGCCCCTGGAGATGTTTGCAAACAGAGATGTTCTGCTGAGACAAGATCTACTTGATTTTGTAATGCAGAGACACACATTTTCCACCCTGTCTGCATATTAGAATCCTGTACAGTGCTTTTAAAAATGATACCAGAAGACCCCTCTCAAGAAAGGCACACTTAATTGACCTGGGATGGGGCCTAAGGAACCCCTGGCATAGAGAATCCAGTACCTATTTCTACTGTTGTCTCCTGGACTGGAAAAAAAAAAGAGTCACGTTCTAGGCAAAGATAACTCCTGACCCTGCCATTGACTAGTGTGTGACCCCAGATAATCTCTTTGCTTCGATTTCCTTATCTGTGAAATACATGTCCTTCTTTCTTATAGGATTATTGTGAAGATCAGAGATAATATAATGAGAACTAAAACATTATAAATACCAGAAAGAACTCTACAGATGCTCTGTTATAAAGTCCCTGCATCTCATGCCATGTGAACAGAATCCAACTTTAATGGGAATGTGTTCTGTGTAAAAGCATCTAATGATGGCAATTATAGCTGGTTTCTATAAAACCCTAACAATGAAAGTCATCTTATCATCAGAATTACGTGGTTTTTTTTTTCAATACTCTAGGAAACCATACTTTCACTAATAATAATGTAGTAAAAGCTGGCAAGATATAAAAAGGTACTTTTGAAGATAATAGTTGAGAGAAAGCCACTCTTTTCTTGGTTGTTCATCTCCTTTATCAACAACCACAAAATACATGAAGAAAAGGTAAAGCTTGAGGTGACTATATTTTACTTCAAATTCTTTTAAGTACGAATTCAACACAGAAGTGTTCAACCCTTCTGGGATGATGTGGACATCAAAGAGCTCTATCTCAGTGGTGTGAACATGGGTTGGGTTTGCATAAGGTGATCAAAGAGGGTGGATCTTAAATCTGGTGCAGCCTAAGAGCCTCTAAAACAGGAGTTTTATGGAATCAGAATCTCCTTGGGAAGTGGCTGGACACCTATGGCTTTAACATGTTGCCCTGGTTATGCCTCAGCTTCCTGCCCATCACTGGCCAGAATGTAGCAACAGCACAGCTGTAGCTCAGGGATTCTCAAACTGTAATGTGCATATGAATCACTTGGAGATCTTATTAAAATGTGAATTCGTATTCAGTAGGCTCTGGGTGGAGCCTGAAACTGTCTTATTAACAAGCTTCCAGGTGGGACAGATGCTGATGGTCCATGGACCACATTCTGAGTAGCAAGCATCTAGGTGACATATAAAAGGAAGGTAAGGACAAAAACCCTCCTTGAAGAGTTCATGAGAAATTCACTGGTGAATAATCTGATTTCAGTATAGTGGTAGGGAGAATCTCAAAGTACCATGGTTCTATTGCTATTTAATGAGATGTTGGTTAAGCATCATGAATTCCTGGTGCCAAATGACCTTGGAGTTGAGGAAAAGCAAGGAGAAAATTCTAGATATCACTAAACTCTATTTTTCTTTTCTTTTCCTTTTCTTTCTTTCTTTCTTTCTTTCTTTCTTTCTTTCTTTCTTTCTTTCTTTCCTTCTTCCTTTTTCTTTCTTTCCCTTCCTCCCTCCCTTCCTTCCTTCCTTCCTTCCTTCCTTCCTTCCTTCCTTCCTTCCTTCCTTCCTTAAATATTTTATTTATTTGACAGAGAGAAACACAGCTAGAGAGGGCACACAGGGGAGTGAGAGAGGGAGAAGCAGGCTTCCCACCAAGCAGGGAGCCCCATACAGGGCTTGATCCCAGGACTCCGGGATCATGACCTGAGCTGAAGGCAGACGCTTAACGACTGAGCCACCCAGGTGCCCCAAAACTCTATTTCTAATATGAAGGGACACTATGGACAACCAGAGCCAATCACAGTGATTTCTATTATTTGATGTTTGTGTTAAGATTTAATAGTAAAATCTATGCAGTAACATCAGAACTAAATTCATATCTACTAACCAAAAGATGACAAAGATGTTACATGTGGTGATTGGTAAAGTACTGGATATACCTGCTGACCAAAATGCTTTTCAAAATAGATTAATTGTTGTTCATTTCTATGTTACCCTATGAAGGTCTGACACTGCACAGCTTTTGGATTGGAGAGGACATGCAGCATCCTTTACAATGGACTTCATGCCATTACTCACTATCCCACTGATAGAATAAGAGGCTGACTCATTTCCTTCTCTCTGCATGATCTGTTACAATTGAAACTAGGATACCATATGGGTCTAAAATGCTTGGTATGTCCAGTGTCTCATGGTGATTCTGCCGGCTTTCAGGTGACACAAGCCTGGAGAAGCAATGAGAGAATCACTGCGGCACAGTTTGCATGGAAAGATTTTGAGTAATTGGGCAGATAATCATTGACTCCACTGCCCCAAACTGATGGCTGTCTGAGATGCTTTCTTACACCCTTCAAGATCCCGTTTTCTTGCACATTTCCTTGCCTGCCTACAATGTTCCTGAGCACACAATTTCTAATAAAGCCCATAATGAGAATATTTATTTCCTTGTCTTTCACCATCAGGACTGTCAGGATGTCAGCACATCTCAAGAAACCGGATTTCAGAGCTGCTGACTGCTGCCAGCAGAGACAAGCACATTTCAGGGGATGTCTATGAAAATGTTTAATATATTTCTCTGCGGGAAGGGGAAAGTCTTCAGGTGTCTCACTGTGTAGCAGCACAGCCGCACTCCAGGTGCCCTGCCTTTCCCAAAGATACCATTATACCAGGGAGGAGTGGGGCACTTTGTTTCTCAATATACCTACAAGATTAATTTTTAGAGTTGCTGCCATGTTATGAAAGTTTAATGCTGTGAGGTAGACTGCAGAAAAAATTAGCCAAACCTTCAATTCTTACTTTGATCCGATTTCATAATAGGGAGAGAAAAGTTAGTCTGAGTGAGTTCCACTTTAACCTAAATAAATGTACAGTTAATTGCTTTCTTCATATAAATGACAGAACTTCAATAACGCAAACCTACTGGATAAATATGTTTAGTCTTTATTGAATTATTACCATGTAAAGAGACAACTGAATGGGATCTGAGAGATTTCCTTTCATCTCCTCATTTTATAGATAAGAAGAGTAAAAATATCTCAATATCAAATAATGATTTGAAACAGAGTTAGGACTGATACTCCTGTTGGACCTGGAATCCAAACGTAATGTTTCTGATACTAAATTGAAGGTAAAACGTGAGCCCTAAGGAGTAAACCCATCTCTCAGAACACAAACTACTAAAATCTAATCTGGATTCCTTGCCTTTCTTCAAAAACCAGAACCTTGAATAATTTCATGCCTTCAATCTAGACTCAGAGGGGAACCTGCCTCTTCTATCTTCTTTTATATACTTGTTATGTCAGAAGTAAAGTACAATGCAAGTCTTTTAGCTATTTTGCTAATTGATATTTCCTGCTGGAAAGTTTCACTGGGGCATCAGATGAAAAAGGAAAAGTTACAACTTCAGAATACAGGACAAAAATAAAAGGGTGTTTTCAAATTCTGTTTGAAATATTTTTTCTTTTCATCATGTTAACACATGAAATTTAACACAGAAAATTAAGATAACAAGGATAGCAGATAACATATTCAACTTTAGTCAGAATTTCCAAGAGTAGAGTTTATCAATTTTGTTACCTCAAGCTTTAGAGGAATGTTAATAAATATCATTATCTGTTAAACCTCCTCACTACTGAGCCCTTTATGGGAAGTCAGATTTGCCATTCGGTATTTGTTAGCCTTTTTAGCAGACATTGTAAGTTGCCTATACAGCATGTCTCTATGGTCTTCCTTATCACAGAAGTATAAGTTTTTTTCAGGGCTAACAAACTGACATGTATAAAACACTTGATTTCTCAGTCTCTTTTGTCACTGGGGTAGGTCCTTGGACAAAACAAACCTTTCATAATACAAAGGTAAACTGAGATGGAGACTTTTTTTTTTTTTTAAGATTTTATTTATTTGACAGAGAGAAACACAGCCAGAGAGGGAACACAAGCAGGGGAAGTGAGAGAGGGAGAAGCAGGCTTCCCGCCGAGCAGGGAGCCCGATGTGGGACTCGATCCTGGGTCTCCGGGATCATGACCTGAGCCGAAGGCAATTGCTTAACCAACTGAGCCACCCAGGTGCTCCTGAGGTGGAGACTTTTGACTTTGTCCTTGACTACTCCTATTTCTTTCTGTCTGGACTGTGTCTTGGGACCCTAGCCGTACCACATGTTGAGGACTTCAGAAAAAGATGCAAGAGACGACTTATATCCTGGAAGACATCTTCAAGAAGTGGTATCTGCTTTAGATTACATACCTCTGGAAATGTGTGTGAAAACAACACAAACTCCAGTCTGTTGAAGCCTGTGCCAGCTGGGTTTTCCTTATTGATTGATTGATTGATTGCATGTTAAAGAGGGCAGTTGTAATAAACACTGGGTGTTGTAAGTGACAAATCACTAAATTTCACACCTGAAACTTTTGTTAGGCTGTATGTTAATTAACCAGAATGTAAATAAAAACTTGGGAAAAATAAACAAAAAGAATTCAAATGGATTCCTAATGGATTCAGTTATTATGACTGTTTACAAAATGATCTTAGATTGAATCTGATCCTTTCCAGACCAAGCACAAGATGAAATCAAGCAACATTAGCTTTGAAACCAGTCAAGGTGGACGAAGTACTGGTAGTTTTACCTACACTGTCTTACCAAGCAACACAATTCTGATCTCAATGGACTCAGGTGTCTTTCCCCTTGTGCCAGGTGGTGGCAGTTGGGTAGAACATGTGCAGAATCTGATATTTTCCTATCCTAATTATGGGAGGCATTGACAACGATTCTTCCTTGACACAGAGGGACTTTGGGAATCTCTGCAAATGACAATTTTCCCTTAGCTAGTGCCAAGGGGGAAAAAATCAGTAAGAAAAATAGCAGTGAGTGAAGTGTGGACATTTCAGTGCATTTATAGGTTACCTCCTGAATGAGCTGGTGGGCCACACAGAAGTACCATCCCTTGGCCTTCACGGACAGACACAGTGCTTCTGGTTCTTGTTTTAAAGTTTTCGAGATCTGTTAAGAGAAATAAAAGAAAAAGGGTTGAAATTAAAAAGACCTAAGATACTATGGGAGAGTATTCGTGTTTCAGAAGAGGATAGTCTTCTGCTAAAAAAGAGGCTTTGTGCCATCCATACCAAGGAAATTCAGTATAGCCTCTTTTCACATTATATTGTCCTGTCCTCCTTGACTCTGAATCTAAACTGTAATGGAGCCACTTGCCACATGTGTCTAGTTAGATTTAAAATACATAAAATTAAATAAAATGTACACTTCATTTCTTTAGCCATACTAGCTACATCTTGTGTTCATAGAGTTGAGTTCATAGAGTCAACCGCCACATGTAGCTAGTGGTTACCATATTGGATAGCAGAGAAATACAACATTCACCTCACTGAAGAAAGTTCTATTGGACAGTGCCTACCTAAATGAAAAAAAAAAAACAAGGTTTAATGATGTTAAGTGATTTCACAAACATCTTTTTTATAATTAAATATCATTATCAGGATGTAAATTCATGTTATCTGATGCTCAATTCAATTCACTTCACAAACCTTTATTATATGCAATTATATGTGTCACTCTATATGCATCTAGAATACGTCTCTCTCCATATATGCATACATACACATTATATACAATGTATAAACAGACATACACACATACATAATTGTTTCAAAGTTCTTGTATATTTTAAAAAATTTATAAGGTACTATCCAAGGTTCTGATTGGGGGGAAAAAAGTTCCCATCTGTCAAGGAGGTCAAGTCTGGTTAGAAAGATAAGACATTACAAACCCAGACATCACAGTTTGAGTCAGTGAATAAGCAGTTGTTGATAAAAGTGAGTTCACATAAAAAATATGGCTAATAAAGTGACAGACATATTATTATTTAAAAAAATGTTTTTTTCTTCCATCCTCCCAAATGTAAATCCTCTCAACAATAAGAATTTTAGGCGGCGCCTGGGTGGCTCAGTTGGTTAAGCGACTGCCTTCGGCTCAGGTCATGATCCCGGAGACCCAGGATCGAGCCCCACATCGGGCTCCCTGCTCGGCGGGAAGCCTGCTTCTCCCTCTCTCACTCCCCTTTCTTGTGTTCCCTCTCCGGCTGTGTTTCTCTCTGTCAAATAAATAAAATCTTAAAAAAAAAACAAAACAAAACAAGAAACAAAAAAAAAAACCAATAAGAATTTTAAGTGACATTCTTTTATTGACTAAAACATTTGATTTAATAACTCTTATCAGATTTGAGGATTATTCCAACTCAAATATACTCTGCAGCATTGCAAGGTCATCTCAATATGCACACTAGAGTACATGGACATTTACTGATTTTCCTCCATGCTAGCCATTTTGCTAAGTTTTTTATTTTATTTATTTATTTTATTATTTTTTTAGAACTTTTTTTGTAAGATTTTATTTATTTTTTGACAGAGAGAGAGAGAGAGAGAGAGAGAGAGAGAGAGCATGAGCAAAAGCAGGGGCGTGGCAGAGGCAGAGGAAGAAGCAGGCTCCCTACTGAGTAGGGAGCCTGATGCAGGGCTCAGGACCCTGGGATCATGACCTGAGCTGAAGGCAGACGCTTAACTGACTGAGCCACTCAGGCATCCCTTGGTAAGTATTTTATAACTGAAGATTATCTGAAGTGATCCTAACAGTAACTATTTGAGCTAATTACCATTAATGTCTCCATTTTACAGGCTAAAAAGGAGAGGCAACATGAGGTTTGTTAAAGGCTACATTAATGAGTGATAAGCTAGGAGGAGAAAGCAGACAGCCTTCCTGCAAAATGGGATGTTTCTACAGTCAGGCTTGACTTTAAGGAGAGGTCAGGATATTAAAAAATTTAGACACATACATATCTTCATTACCAACTTCTGGAATTAAGCAAATTTTAAGATTATATATTATTATTTTCATCAGTAGAGTACTTATAAAAATTTCATTAAACATCATTTGGTTGTCAGCTCAGGATGCAAACATTGTATCCTCTATAACTTCTGCCCTCTAGGACCAAAGAGGGTAGGGGGCATGACTGACAGGTGACACCTAATCACAGGAAGCCAAACACTGTCAGAGTTAAGATGTCAAACTGGGCACCTGGAGGACATGTATATATTCAGCATAATATAAAAAAGTACTATAACTTGAATTACATTTCTGCAGTAATATAATTCTTTTAATCCAAGGAATACCAGGTGAGACTGAGGCATGATATTTTTTCTTTCAATGAAATGGCTCTTCAAAAGAGATTAAATGAGAGATTTAAAAAAACTTTATTATGGAAAATGGTTTCATATGGTAAACCATTATCCTTAAAAATAAGAGTAAATCACTCTGAATTGTCACTTCTGCATCTAGGTTCTTCGAATACATCATCTAAGTTTTTGTACAAACATCCCAACCACTTTTCAGAGTTGCATGAAAAATTAAGGGGTAATAGATAATAAAGATCGTCTTATCTAGGCAAAATGCACTACTACAGATATAACTAGAGAAGGGGCATTAAGAAATGAGAAAGAAAATGAGAAACACATACAATGATTTTTTTTTTAAATAAAGAGTCTTTTTTTTTTAAGATTTTATTTATTTATTTGACAGAGAGAGAGAGATCACAAGCAGGCAGAGAGGAAGGCAGAGAGAGAGAGGAGGAAGCAGGCTCCCCACTGAGCAAAGAGCCTGATGTAGGCCTTGATCCCAGGACCCTGAGATTATGACCTGAGCCAAAGGCAGAGGCTTTAACCCACTGAGCCACCCAGGTCCCCACATGTAATGATTTTTAACTGTCCTTATTGAGTTTAAAAAACTAGATTTCTATTTCTTCCTTTTTGCCTTATGAATTCATGCAGTTCTGTCAGGACTGGGCAGTCAGAATAAATCATGAAATCTAATATTTGAGAAAATATTTAGACATATTTCTTAGTAGTTAGTTGAGATAAATTCCACATGGTAAACCCTACTTAATAGTGAATGAAAAGACTGCATTTAGACAGATTTGACTCTGAAATCAATTCTACCATATATTAGCCATGTTGCTGACCTTGGGCAAGTCTTCATTTTCTTATAAATAAATGTGAATAGATGTGTTTTGTTTTAAAGTAAGAGTCATGGGGAACAATTAAAAGATTCTTGAAAAGCACAAGGCCAAACACAAAGCCTGTCATGCTGTAAGTTTCGTGGTCAGTATATTTTTGTTCTGTCCACTGAAGAATGCTATCATACGGTGGCAAATCATGATCCAATCATTTTATTTATAAGTGTTCCAAATAGTAAATGAATTCTAGAGACAATTCTAGAGAGCTATAGATGCTAAACAAAGGACACTGTATTTATGCACATATTTAAGGAAAAATTTCAGATCCCAAACCAGCCTTTTTAGATTTAACTACCCATCCAGATCATAATTATTAGCAGCATGATAACTGTAGAAATCAAAAAACTATGTGTGAATGGTATTTTTTTTAAGCTTGTATACTCATGACTCAGGCCCTTCTCAGCAAATTTCCACATATATTATTGTTCTAACAGTCATTTTATTTCTAAAGCCTTGGTACTAGGTAATGACGGCTAGCAACACACATTACAAGATAGTTAGAATATATTATGGATAATGTTCTATTACCATGACCATTGCTCTAACAGCAATAATAGCATCTACCTGCAAAGTGTATTGAGGTCATACCACATGCCAAGCACTTTTCATATAGATCTCATTTAATTCCATCATAATTTAAATTTCCAATTTAAAGGTGATAGAAGTGAAGCTCAGAGATGTTTAGTATTATCTTCACTCACATCACAAGCGGTCAGGAAAATACAAATTCATATCTGTCTCCCTCTAAAGCTACTGCTCTCAAACACCAGAATCTATGGCTTCCCCACTGATTTAGTGAAGCCAATGAAAAAGAACATTCAAACTAGTTACTCAACATCTTAGTGACCAAAAAAAAAAAAGTTTGAATGACTATTAAACTCTTTAGTGACTATGTAAGAAAATCCACATTTCAATGCACAAAGCAATGAGAAGGTACATTTGATTCCAAATCTTCCATTCCTTTGCTTTTCCTTGTGGGTGAGTACTCAATGTAAAGATTTTAAACATTAGGAGGAAAGGATGAAATCGAGCAAGGAGAAAACAATAATAAACAACTCTATTAAGAAGCATGATTGTTGCATTGTCAGTAAGGTAGTTCAACAATGCAGTCAGTCACTAAAGATATAGCTGAATAAATGATGTATGACAAGGAATTAATATCAATGTATTGTAGCTTTTCAAAACAACTTGTTTTTTCAGCTGTGTATGTGGTTCATTGACACATGAGTTGTAGATTTAAAAAAAATGGCTATACTTTCTGGTGTCTATTTCATTTATCAGCGTTTTACATAAAATTTTTCCAGAAATCATATGCTAAGGGATGTACAATTTTGTGACAGATGTGTTTTCATATCATATTTTTCTATGGAAACAATTGTCCTTTATTCTGCTATGGAATGTAATATCAGCATTTCATTTTTAAATGAGATTAAAAAATATGCTATAGTACTTGGACTGTGTATTCAGAGCATGGAGGAAATGATTTGGCAGTTAAATTCCTGGGGGAGGAAAAGTATACAAAGGTCTTAAAGCTGCAATATGTGATAAATAATAAAAAGCCTTAATATATGAGAATACTTAGAATTCAGACTGCAGAGTAAATCAGAATGAGAGGGAAAAATTTCCACATATTTCCTGTCTGTAAAGTCATTAAATGTTTAGAGGAAAGGAAGAGATACCTTACATTAATACTTGGATGTATTCTAGAAAAAATAAAATCAAGAGGGCCCAAGATATTTTATGAGAAGTAACAGCAAATAATAAAGAGTCACTTATTTAGGCCGTCATTAAGGGGCTATCCATTGAACTTGGAAGAGCTGAAGCCATTTATAGGGTGGGACCAGCCAGGGTACAAGACATTTAGTTTTAAAATGGCCAGAAGAGGTTTATTAGATCATAACACAGATCATAGCTTGTTAAGAATCTACAAAGAGGTAGTAGAAAAGGAAAGAGGAAGAATGAAACAGTAAACTATGCAAGTAATGCATGTATTTTAATACAGGCATTATTCACTACAAGTTAAAAAAAGAAACAAGAAACAATTCACTTTTTTCCTGATTTTGGTAGGCATGGATCCTATTAATTCTTATAGAGTGGCCTTAGAACAAGAAATTTCCATCAACAGTTTCCTTTGTTATAGCTTCTGCCAATTTTGAAAGTAGCAATCAATAAGGAAATCAATATCAGCTTGGAAAAATGGTCAAGCAATGCATCTGTTATGAATACAATTTCGGTAATGATTATTGCACCACTTATTTTTTAAGAAGAGGTATTTTGGGAGCATAACTTTAAAAACTGATTACCATGCAGCATATTTAAAATTAAGTCTTGACTCTCTGCCTTTGTTCTCTGAGTGTATGCATTTGTGGATGCACATTTGCATGGTTTCTTGAATTCTAGAGATTCCTACTGAAAACAAGTCTAAATATATAAAACCTTAGGAATTGCAAAGCCACATCTTTAACATTCTTTCCACTCAGGAAGGAAGAAGAAACCATTAGTGAAACTGGCATGGTTGACTGGGTTTCCCAGTGAGAATATATAGCAAGAGGAAGAATTGCATAATGGTTTAACACACTGGCTTTGTAGTCAGAAGGACCTGAGTACAAATCTGGTACTCAATTTACTTTCTATCTGTATGATGGTGGCAGGTGCATTATTTAATCTCCTAGAACTTCAGTTTCTTCATATCAAATATTAGGAAAAGAATCTCTTTCTCATAGAGCTCTTTAAAGATGAAGGTCATGTATATGAAACATTTACATACTGTATGATCCAAAGTCAGTAGCCTATAAAATGTTAGCATTATCATTATCATTTCTTGCCACCAAAGTGAAACTGTACAGAAAGTGACTTACTGGGGGAAAGCCTGTTAGTCCAAACTTCCACTAGATAAGGTAACACTAGAGTAGTCAAGAAATCGTACCATGGCAAAAAAATGCTAATAGGGCTTAAAACAGATCTTCTTTTGCTAATCTTGTGGGGTTTTTTTCCTTAATTGTGTTTTCAAGTCTAGACAGGAGCTGAAGTAAGCTGGCTACCTTATCATTTCCAGTGAATGGACTGTATTTAATTCTATTACTTACAATTAAGATACACTCACATAAAATGGATTCAGAAAATCTTACTTAAGAATTTTTCTTATGATGATATGGTCTGAGAAAGTTTGCATTACTTTTTAATGTAAAGGTGGAAAATATTTTCATGAAACAGTAAAAACTGGTATTTATCTTCTATAATGGATGCAAACATACGATGTTCTGAAAGAGAAATAAATCATGGAACATATTATTTACTGATTATATTAATTTACTCATTGGAAGTTCATATAATATACCAGATGGAAATAGAATGGATATGAATGGAAATTGAAAGATATGTATATATGATTAAAAATATTGATAGATATGTTTGTCAGTATTTTGCTTTTCCTTATGTTGTTAACTTTCCCATTTGTTCATCCAATCTTTAGCAAGTATTTTTTGAGTTCCTCTTTTATTCCAAGTATTGATATCAGCTATCATATTTCTCAAACAATTAAATAAAACAAAACAAGAGAAAAACATATGTATGCTAAATATCTGAAATTAAATACCCACAATTTGTTGACAGTCTAAAATAAGGGACCAAAATCTGATTCCAGGTGGCGGTCTGACATTGAAAAGTAAAGCAAATCTCTTTCCTGGATATCTTTCTATAGATAAAAAAGGGCTTTATTAATATTTCTAAGTTAATATATACTCAATTTACAAATGACTGATTCATAGAACTAGCTTATGACCTTGTTCTTTCACAGTCTTAATGTTGCTACTATGGACATCCCTACAAAAAATCTTGAAGCACGAATTTCCAAGTACAAAGGAAGAGCCCAGTGGGAGTCTCCCAGGTGCTGAATAAGACCACACGCTACTCTCACACTAAATGTCTGAATTTTTTTCTCCCCCTCTTCAGTTATGCCAGATGAAAACTCTGTAATTTAGGGATTACTTTAGAATTACAGAAATTACATTTTAAAACCATAATAGCAGTAAATGCATTACCTTGTAAGTAGTCATTTACAGTGAAGAGTGAATTAATCCAATCAGATTGCTTCTTCTTACTAAGTAAATAAGAGCAGTAGGGATTCTTTGGGAGTTTTGATTAACCAAAAAACAAAACAAAACAAAATAAACAAAAAGAAAATGTTATTTAAGAAATAATGGGTATGGTAAAATAGGGCTGAGAAAACTCAAGAAGAAATTAATGACCTAAAAATTAGGATGAGAAAAGGTGTGTAGAGATTGTCAAAGACAAAGCTGCCTGGGGTCAGCAATCTTGCATTTTGCAGAAGAGAAGTTATACTCCTCTTTCTCTTGCACCACATTACTACATCATTTTTTGTTTCCAGCAACAAAACCTAGGCAAGAACTTAAAATGTGTATATGTGTTAAGGAGGATTTTGTGAACTCCTTGGGAAATTAATCACATTTGTAAATTCTAACTCATTAGCAAACAACTACAACAACATGACAACAGAATGCCAGTTTTAACTAGCTTCCATAAAGAACTCAATTTCTCACTTTCCATGTGTTCATTCATTTAATTCTTGCAACAACTCTATAACATATTATTACTAATCCCATTTTATATAAAGGAAAGTTAACACCCAAGATCAAAGATATAGTATAAGGAAGAGAATGAATTATAATTCAGGTTAACCTGATCCAGAAGTATATATATACATAGCCTCTTTTTACATAGAATTAAATGTAAAAAATGAACCCATGTTTGTTGATTGTCTGGATGACTAGTTGAGACTTTCACTTTTTCACCCCTTTACTATTATTTTCTTGACTTTTCAAGAAAATAAAGTTTGCTTTGTTGTCCTTTGCTCTGTATATGTATCACTCTCCTGATAGCTCTTTTTATTTCTCATATTGGTTTCTTTCTCTTTCTTCATTTTTTTTTGGGCATATTCTATTTTATCTAGACCTTTGTGTTACTTAATAAGTCAAAGAACAACTCAATTTAAAACGTTTGAGTTTCTCCATGTGTTCCAAAGAAACCCAAACCTATCTAACTGACAAAGTTACTGTGATTAGTGTGATATGGCAACATAAATAATGTTGTTCTCCTTTGGAGACAGGTGCTCTAAAATACAAGCTATTATTACCAGCATTTTTCTCTACAGGAGCTCATCTCTTTTCGCATACTATCCTGACTCAGGAGTGTTAATGGTTCGGCAGCTGCCTTCTATATCTTTAGTTTCATGTTTACACAACACAAACAGAAACAAGGGGTTCAGAAAAGCATGTGGCCTAGTAAATTTTAGAATAAATTACGAAATCTTCACTGTATTCTACAAAGGCGCTTTGATATCTGATCCCTGCCTATGTACCCAGTTCCATTTCCTATTATTTCCCACCTACCTTATTTAAACCATAATAAACATATTTTGCTTTCTGTTCTTCAAATATTTTAAGGCTAATCTTCTTTAAGTCCTTTGAACTTGCTGTTCCCTTTGTTTGGAATGCACTTGACTCATCTTTGGGCTCATCATTCCCTTTCCTCAGGACTCAGTTCAAACTTTAGCTCCTCAGACTCGCCTTTTCTGATGGTTTATCTTAAATAGACCACCACCGGCTCCAGTCACTTTCCAAAACATCACCTCTTAATGATGTCCTACACTCTCCTGTACATCCCTTGCCCCACCCAAGAGAAAAGCTCACTGGCACAGAAGTCTTTTCAGTCTTTATCGATCTGTAGCACAGTGCCCCAAACAGTGTCTGACACATATTAGGTAATTAATGAGTACTGAGCACAGCTCTCCCTCCTGTTTCATGCCCTGAGTCAGAAAGACTTGCTGGTCTATTGTGAACTTTCTTGTATTTTTCCACTTGACAGACCATTTCCCAACATCTTGGCTACAAAAGACCTGTGGGTGCTGGATCTTGCCAGGAATGCTCAGGATGGTAATTTTAAGAAAAGGTCTCTAATCAAAGGAGTTGAACCACCTACTGTACCTAAATATGAAAGCTTAGAGATACACTTACCAAGACTGAAATACAATCAGGGTATGAAGTAAATTTGCTGCTTGATACAAGAAATACCCTCCTACCTGCTGACTGAGGCTCAGGAAATGCCCAAGATGATGAAAATATCAAACAATATCATGCGAATTGCATGGGTCTCTTATTTGTGATCAGGGCTCTCAGCTAGTCAGTGATATATCATACAATTATCTGTTGTTCATCTAGTGTGAGAACTCTTTAATTTGATAGACTTATGATCATTATAGTTTTGACAGAAAGAAACATGATTCTTCATTTTATACTTTTACTGCATACCCTATTCTTCTCCCCTCTGAAAATTAAAATTAGCAAGTTGAAATTCATCGTACCAGTCTTCTTAATAAATGGACAACCCTAGAGGGCAAATCAAATATATTCAAGTAACACTAGAATAAATATCCTCTGAAGAAATGCCAAAAAGTCAGTAATCTACAGGAAAAACCTTGGGAAGATATTACTAAATGGAGATATATGGGCGACTAATAAAGAAAAATGCCAGTCTTCATATATGCATTGCTCCTAAGGAACTGGGCATGCTTTTCCCATATAGTTACTTTGAGGAAATCAAAGCTATTGAAAGTAACAGGGTTGTTTAGTCACTGGTTCAAAGAGTGTACTTCTTTGCCCTTTTCCTTTCTCTTCTTTGAATATAAAACATATCTTGGGATACTGGATGCTGAATTAGCTGTATCTAGTATACTTCTTAAAAAAAAGTTAAGAGCATAAAAAAAAAGTTCTGTATATAAATGAAATTCCCAGATGAAGAGCAGCTGTTATTTATGTTGAATTTAAGTTGCTTTGGCAACTCCAACCATATATTTTTATCTCATTACAGTTTTGAAAATAAAACCATCATCAAATATACATGTAAGCTATGTGTTTATTCATCATCTATTTAGACTTTGCTATGGATGCTGTTTCACTGTTCTTGTTTTCACAGAGAGAAATGAGAGATAAGCCTGCACTGTTTATATCTGCTGATTTTTGGAAATGCCATCACTTAAGTCTCTTGCTTTTAAATGCGCTGTTAAGGGAGATGAAAACTAATACAGATTCAATCAATATCTATAATATGCTTATGATGAGCACTTATTATATATCAGCTACTATTATAGGCACAGGGGATGTATTATTGAAAAATAAAAAAAGCACACAAAATATTCTCCCCTCAAAGAGGCTAAAGTGGAAAAAAAAAGACCACAAGCAAAATAAATAAGTCACACTGAATGTCTGGTGATAAGGGCTATACGAACATAAGTTAGGAAAACATAGGGGGAAAATGGGAGAAGTTATGTTGGTATGAACTTTTAAAAGAGGAAGATCATGTAAAAGTAGAATCTTTTTACTTCCCTTCCTACTTCCCAATGTGGAGGAATAAATCACTCCCCTCTGCCAACTCAGCTCTTGGCCCCCACAGAGAATGTCAAGAAGGGTGTAAAGCAGCACCAAGGGGCACAGCAGTCTTGGTTTAGTTTTGTACTTTCTTATTTATAACTGAAGTTGAAGTCACCTTAATTCAGGTAACATCTGAGGAGCCTAATAAATATTTTTACTTTGTATCTAACAGTTTAATGCAGTTCCCTAGCAAAAACAAATATAGAACTTGAAATGACTCTGAATAACTGAAGAAATGGCAGAAACAAATGAGCAGGCATACTAAATATATCCTGATTTCCTAAAGGAAGACAATCACCAAACCAGTATTATGATAATTCATGTGCTGCTTTAGACAATGTTACTGTTTTCTGTTTCAGATATCCTACGGAGCCAGAGAATTTCAGAGTTGGAAAGATCTTAATGCCTTAGTGTGTTTGGGCTGCTAGAACAAATACACACAGACCGGGTGGCTTACACAACAAACACTGATTTCTCACAGTTCTGGAGACTGAGAAGTCCAAGATTAAGGTGCTAGTGGAGCTGATGTCTGCTGAAGGTCTGCTTCCTGATTTGCAAATGGTGGTGTCCTCACTGTACCCTCCCATGAAGAATGGAGGGAGAGGAAACTCTCTCTGTCTCTTCTTATACGGCTCATTCATGTGGGCTTGACATTCATGATCTAAACACCTCTCAAAGGCTTCACCTCTTAATGCTATCGCATTGGGGATTAGGATTTTAACACGTGAATTTTGGGGAGACACAAACGTTTTGTCGTAACACCATCCTTTCTTCAGTATGAGCTCCTTCCCTCATCCTTCCTTCACTCCATAAATATTATTTATGGTGCCATATATGGTAGATGGTGTGGAGAATATGAAAGCAAATCAAACATGGTTCCTGACCTCAAGAAGCTTACAATCTACGTTAGACAGGCACATAAATAGCTCCATTGCAAGGTATAAAGCTGCTAATCAATGCTGCGGAGAGGTGGGGAGAAAGTGCTATGGGAGATGAAAGGAAGTACTTTTTGTTGGGGGTAAATCATCCAGTCAACATTGCATCTGCACAGATGATGAATCAAAGTGTATGAGAACCAAGAGACTTGGGTCTTGGGTTTAATTTATGTCAAGACCCATGATTTGGTTCCTCTCCTGAGCTAAGATTTATTCAGTACTTACTATGTGTTGGGCACTAATCTAACTGTTTTTCAGGTATTAAGTCATTTAATCCTCTTAACAAAATCATGAAGTGGGTACCAAAATAGTCCTTTCATATACGAGGAAACCAAGACCTAGAAAAGTGAAACAATTTGCTTAATTTCTCATTGGTAGTAAATAATGCCCAAATTCTAATCCAGGCTGTCTAGGTCCAGATAACCTGATATTTTTCTTTATTTTATATTGTGTGGCATATTAAGCACACAAAGGTAAATGTATAATGATTTTGTAGAGTTTACAGAATAATACAATGCACACCTGTGAACTTCACAGCCAGATTTACAGATGGAATACTACCAGTAACATTGAAGCCCCCATGCATTCCTCTAGGAATACGCTTTCCACACTACTTATTTTGCTTATCACTCTGTGTCTTTTTTATGGTTTTATCAGATATATTATGTGCTCCTAAATAGTGTATTTAGTCTTGAAAGTAATGTGCACTTTCTGAAAATGGAATCATAGTATGTATTCCTCTGAGACTTGCTATTTTTGCTTAATAGTATTTCTTTGAGAGTCAACTTTGATGAGTTTGGCTGTGGTTCATTTATTTTCCTTATAGTTTAATACTTAGTAGGAATTTACCTGTTTACATATCCTTTCTACTGTCCACACACAATTGTTTTTCCTACTTATTTGCTGTTATAAACTAATCTACTATGAAAGCATGTTTTCTGGTCACATTTTCAAGTTTCTCTGGCCTATAATATATATCACTAAGAGTATAAAAAAAAGTTCAGATTTACTAGTTCAGAAGAGCAGTATACAACCTATTTTCCAAAGTGGCTGGGACAATTTTCAATCCTGCCAGCCTAAATGAGAATTCCTGTTGTTCTTCACCAACAGTTATTATTTTAATTTTTGCAAATATGGTGCATGAAATGGTAATTTCTTACTTCTAACTTGCATTTCCTTCATTCATTACTAATAAAGTTGT
The DNA here is from genome assembly GCA_004023965.1 of Spilogale gracilis. Classification (NCBI taxonomy): domain Eukaryota; kingdom Metazoa; phylum Chordata; class Mammalia; order Carnivora; family Mephitidae; genus Spilogale; species Spilogale gracilis. The sequence continues at coordinate 17,053 of PITA01002076.1, read as the reverse complement.
TTTTTTAATATGCTTATGGGCCACTTGCATCTTCTTATTCTTAAAGTATTAGTTCATGTAGTTTACCTGGTCATCTATTAGATTTTTGTCTGTTTTTTACTGATTCACTGAACTTCTTTGGGACCCTTTCTTGGTCAGTTATGTTTTTACAAATATCATCTCTGCATATATGACTTTTCCCCCATTCTCTTCCTGATATTTTTAGATGAATGGAGGTCCTGTTTATTTTTTATTTTTTATTTTATTATTTTTTAAAAGATTTTACTTATTTGACAGAGAGAAACACAGCCAGAGAGGGAACACAAGCAGGGGGAGTCAGAGAAGGAGAAGCAGGCTTCCTGCCCAGCAGGGAGCCCGATGTGGGACTCGATCCCGGGTCTCCAGGATCATGACCCAAGCCGAAGGCAGTCGCTTAACAAACTGAGCCACCCAGGTGCCCCGGAAATCCTGTTTATATACCCATTTTTTCTTTATGGCTAGCATTCTTAGTTTCTTATTTAAAAATATTTTTCTTATCCCAAAGCCACAAAAGTATTCTCTGATATTTTTTCTCTAAGTATTAAAGTATTTGTTAATTACTTAAATATTAAAGTTCTGTTATTCTCATTTAAGTATAGGTCTTGCCCCCATGACAGCACCACACCATTGAGTATCTATAATTCAATTGTCATCATTGGTGGTAGTTATATTATATGCTATAGTTATGTTCTATAAAGTTGCTGCAAACACTGAATTAGCAAATACTGAACCATTCTTCCTAGGAGGAAATACATAGGTTTCTCCAAGTCTCTAGTTACAACATTTTCATCAACCGATCAATACATAATCTTGTTCTATGTGTGTTTCCGTTTAAATACACTTTATTATATAACCCTGATTCATTTACACTAACTCATACACAACAGAATTCTAACTCATGCTGGAAGAAAGCTTATCTAACACACATACTTTTTTCCATAAGGCATATCACAGGTTTCTAGCACTTAAGAACACTAGACTGTACTCCAGCATTACACTTTAGGCTATTTTAAACAATGAAATTACCAAAAAAGAACACAAAAATGCAAAAAACGTGGCAATGAAGAGATTGCCAAAAGGACATCTGTTTATACTATGAGAGCTGAAACAAGAAGACAGAATATCACTTGACTCAGCTTCATCAGAGAAAATGTATAGAAAGGCTCAAATATTTTGCTGTTTTGCACATGTTCATGGAGGACGATAAAGGTACTAAGAATACTGATTTGGGGGTTATCGATACATTTCAGAGATCCTCAATCTACACCCAGCATCTAGTTCTAGACTGGGCATTTTGCTGGCATTCAAAAAATGTCATAATTAAATATTCGGTATTATAGCAGAATTTAAATAGAGATGACATAAAAAATTTATTCCCTAGACCATGTTTTGGGTAATATATGATTATGAAGAAGATGATGATGATAATGACAGTAATAGTGGTAATAGTTCAGCAATGACAACAATGACAAAAGAACTATTAGACATAGTAGTAATAAGTAGCAACTAGAACAATGATATGTTTCCTTAGGGCACTTGGGTGGCTCAGTGGGTTAAAGTCTCTGCCTTTGGCTCAGGTCATGATCTCAGGGTCCAACATTGGACTCTCTGCTCAGCGGGAAGCCTGCTTCCCCTTCTTTCTCTGCCTGCCTCTCTGCCTATTTGTGATCTCTCTCTGTCAAATAAATAAAATCTTAAAAAAATTATGTTTCCTTATATTTTTACAGTACTTTAAAACACTGCTTTATTTCTGTTGAGTTTTCATGAATTCTGGGACCATCTTAATTGCCAAAGGAATGTCAAGTACATACCTAAATGAATGTTCTTCAAAATGGGCTGCTTGGGGTATGCATTTTTTCCCATTTTTTTTATTATGGTAAAACACACATGACATAAAATTTCCCATTTTAAATATTTTTAAGTATAGAGTTCAGTGGTATTTAACAAATTATTAATGTTGTGTTAACATCACCATCATTTTATTACTCTTCCATAACTCTTTTCATCTGGTAAAAATGAAATTCTGTACCTGTTAAACAATAACCTCCCATTCCCCACTCCTCCTGCGCCTAGTCTCTAGCAACCACCATTCTACTTTCTGTTGCTATGAATTTATATAGTCCTTATTTTTAAAGATTAAAAGAGAAATTACTTATAAAAAATACCTGTGATTACCAAAAGATCTCTGTAAAGTAGACAGTGATGACATTAAGTACTTACTGCAGTGTATCAAAAGCAACATTTGAAATTCAGAAAAGTTAGGAGATTTGTTCAAAGTTAAGCATTTAATAAGTAGATGGTACGGTTGTTTCCAATCTTGACTATTGTAAATAATGCTCCAATACACATGGAAGTGCAGATGTCAACTTGAGATTCTATTTACATTTCCTAAGTGTCTGTCAACAGGTTAATGAATAAAAAAGATGTGATACATATATGTATGTGTATATATACACAATGGAATATTTCTCAGTCATTAGAAAGAAGGAAATCTTGCCATGTTTGACAACATGGGTGATTCCTGGAGCATTATGCTAAAGAAATAAGAGAAAGACAAACACTATTTGAAATCACACATATGTGGGATCTAGAAAGGTCAAACTCATAGAAACAGAGTAGGATGGTTGTTACTGGAGCTGGAAGGTGGGCGAAATAGGGAGATGTTGGTTAAAAGGTATAAATTTCCAGTTTTAAGAAAAGCAAGTTCTGGGGATCTAATAATACAGCATTGCGATTATAGTTAGCAATAATGTAAGATTATTGAAAGTTGCCAAGAGAGTAGATATTAAATGTTCTCATTGCAAAAAAAGAAATGGTAATCATGTGATGGGATGGAGGTGTTAGCTAAAGCTATGGTGGTCATCATTTTGCTATAAATAAAGGTATCAAATCAACACATTGACACTTTAAACTTACACAATGCTATGCCAATTATATCTCAACAAAGCTGAAAACAATAAGTAAATGATCTGAGCCTACAATCTAAAACATTTTTGGTGAAGATCACAAACTCCTTGAGGGCAAGAATGCCACCTCACATTTCTTAGGCTCCCCAAACCTATCTCAGTGTTCTGATGAGTGGGCATGCCATGGAATGTTGTTCTCAACCATGATGACAATGAAAGCAATGTTATGTGTGCTGAAGAGTAGAACCGTAGCATCTTAAAATAGAGACCCACTTTTTTTTTTTTTAATGCTTTCTCTTTCTCCTCTGAAGGTCTTTATTATTTTACCAAAGTTCATGAAAGGGAACAAAAACTACCTTTTGAAATTGACATGCAGTGCCAAGAGTGATATGTGAGGCTACAAAAATTCAACAACCCAGTTCAGCTGTGTTATTAATATTGCTCTTCCGATTAGTATTAATTGGAATATCTTAATTGATGCAATGTTTTACTGCCTTCACAGCTTGAATGAGTTGAAGTGTAGAGAACAAGTTTTCAATAAAAAAGCTAACAAAAACTACCCTGATCTTACTAAGTTCTGTATGAATATATTGTGACAAGCAGACATCACAGATTCATTGTAGTAGAAAATGGAATGAGTATCATACTTATTTATTCAATTCTTTTCACATATGTTTATGAAGTGCCTAATATTGGTCAGACCCTGTTTTAGGAGCTTGGGACACAACCAAGGGAGTGTGGACAATTACCCGATTCAAAACAGACAATGGCAAGAACTTTAGCACAGGTGTAAACAAAAGTGCTTATGGGAATACAAAGGAGAAAGCAACATAGTTTTCTTGGAAGGAATATATATATATATATATATATATATATATATATTAAATATATTAAATATATATATTAAATAGTATATAACATGGGGTTTTGGTGTCAACAAAATAAGATTTCAAAAGAGAGAGAAAGAGACAGGAAAGAATGCCATGATGAGATTGTGAAAATGAGTAAAGGAAACCTCATTCCAAATGGAGTCAAGAAGAGCTGAACAGGGAGCTCTCACACATTACTGCTGTTGCATAGTTCAGCAGGATGAAGTAAGATTTTCTTTTTTCCCAGCAACAGCAAGATGCTCTCTCTCCCCTGCAGCTAATAAGAAATGGTGACCACTTTACCTGCAGCCAATGACAAGCTGCCAATACTCTGAACTCCCATATTTCTCCAGTGAACTTTTGCTCAAAACAACCCCTCCCAATTTCCTCCTTTCCTTTATAAAAGGATGCTCCACCCCTTTGTTCTCTGGACTTATCTATGATTCACCACAGTTTGCATCCTGATTGTGATTCCCCTTCTATTCCTGAAAAAACTCATTTGCTGCTTGATAACCTCTCTTGCTTAATTTTTAAGGCTGAAAAGGGACAGCACACACATAGATCAAGAGGCATTAAAAACATGTAGTGTGGTCACCAAACGGCCAACAAGTATCTGCACAAAAATAAGAGATATGAAACAAGAAAGGTGGATAAGGGTCATCCTGTACACATTGTTGACACATGACAACTGCATGTGGGTTTCCACACAGTAATCTTACTAAATATAATTGCTTTTAAAATATTTTGTGGTTCACAGATCATACAGCAGAAAAAAATCCAACAGTAAAGAAACTTGTTTAACTGTGTTTAACCCATCATTTCCTAAACTTATGTGCACTTCAGAGGTGCCTTTATTAATATCCTGTAGAACCAAATTCTCCAATTTGAAGAACAATAATATAAGCAACAACGGCTATAGTATAAATTTAGGTATGGAGGGGGTATGATGTGTTGAGCAACATAATAGTATCTGGATTTGGAAATGTTAATTCTTACAGAATAGTATGAAGTCAGAACAGATACTTTGGGGTTCTAGCAACAGAATAGGATGGAGCTAAAATAAATGTGAAGTGATTTGTACCATTCATTTAACCTTTCTTCCATAAAACTTTAAAGAACACATGATATTATGTAAAGACTTAAGCAATTAACATTTCTTCCAATAAGTCTTAAAGAAAGAAGCTGAAACACAATGTGAACTGGTAATACTTAATTTATCTTTATTCAGAACAGTGGTACTAGCCTAAATTAGATTTCATTGAATTAATGTAGCAATGAGAAAACTTGGGGGTATATTTAGCTTGTGTATTAAGCATGGACTTTATTTTTAGATTTCAGCTTTTCATTTCCTTTTATTTCTCAAAGAAATAAGGCTGTATTAAGCACCATGCTATGGAATTAAAAGGGATATTGAAATGTGAATTTAATCAAGTGGTATTTTTAGATTAGGGGAGGCCACCAAAAGATTGATTAGCTTTAAGAATCCTCAAATTCATGTCAACCTTACTCATGAATTCCTCAACTTTACACGTGTGGTTTCTAGAGTACCTCCAAATAGAATCTTATAAAAGACATCTTGCAATCATTCCATTTTACTAAGAACTGCATTGATGAAAGAGATTGAAAGTTACCAAATTCAGATGTTCAAGTTATACTGTAGTTTTTTGGGGGTCAAAAACCAAGTATGTAATCTAACTGAGATGTGTTTGGATTTAATTTAAAATAAGAAAACAAACACAAACTTAACTTCTTTTATCTCAATTGTGAAGAAAACACTAACCAACAATGCTATAGTGAGAACAAAACATCCTATTCTTTTCTCCAGCTATTTCTGTGATTAATGAAAGGATAAGAAAAGTAATTTTCAAAAGTCTGAGAAGGCATTGTCTAGATTTTCTGCAGTAATGAACACATAAAAATTAGGTGCAATAAGAAGATTACTTTACCTTCAATCATATTTTATAAAAATCTGATTAGTTTTTGAATTGATCATAGATCTTTTTGGATGCAACATAAATTTGAACCAAAAGATATCCTTATGTTACTCTAAAATAAGATTGCTATTAGTAAAATGAGATGCTTCTTACCTATTTAACAAAATATATTATAGAAAGTTCTCTCTGCTTCTCTTTGGGAGTGTCATCCAAGCTATGGGGAGAAAAAAGGCACTGGGATCCCACCAAATCCCAATTAAGCATGCAATTCTCTGGAGAGAAGGAAAGAGAATAACAAATGAGAAGTGGTGGGGTGGGGGCATGGGATATATGAGGCCACTTGACGCCAATCCTTGGTGATGGGGATGGGTGTTTGAACTAACACCATAAGGAAAAGCCCTTCTCACTGCCTCAACTACTCACTTTCTGGAAAACTTTGTGCATGCCAAAATCTTGTCCAGCTCTTTGTTCGGGTATAGATCAAAGTGCCAGCCTGCCAGTTTCGATTCTGATAGTTAATCTAATTTGGATTATTTGTCCACGACTATGATACTTTCAAAATATTAATCCTTTCCAGATTATTTAATCATTTAAATATTCCAGGGCATTGATGATTCTTGCTGCAACCAGCAGCACAGACATAATCAAATTTGTAGAATAAAAATGTGGATATTATACAAGAACCTTGTTACCCAAAGACAGAGAATTATAGCATTGCAAGGTTTCAAAGGCCTCAAGACATCATTTATTTGCACTCCCAAAGGAAACAAGCCTGGAGCTCTCAAGTGATTTGCTTGAAGTGCCCAGTTTGTGGCAGAGCCAGGATAAGAACCCAAGCTGAAATTTTCACTACTCTCCCACTCCAATATATTGTACTATGCTAACAGTTATTGCAAAGCTTATTCTGAGAACATTGCTTTTATATGAACAAAAATGAGATTTATCATGAAATGAGTTGGGGAGTTACCATTTACCATATCTCCTTCTTGGGATACACAACGCACATTACAGCATCAAAAATTCCCAGAAGTCCTACAGAAAACAAGGCTGTGAACTGTTCATTGCTAATCTCTCCCAGAATCAGAGTCCTCTTGAGCCACACTGAGAACTACAGGCGAGCATCATATTAGTACTTTTCTACTGATGGAATAGGCAACAAATATTATTTACAGAAGGTGAATTATTTCTCTGATGGTTTAATCCACTTTGAGGACTAGAATCTAAAACATTAGCCTATGTTTTCATTATTTGTTCCAACTGTCAAAATTGGTGAATGGACAGGAAAATAAACCTGAAAGATATGGAAGATTTGAAACATGGTAAATTTTCTTATGCTGAAAACTTTATGTCCTACACAACAACATGTATGGCACTGCAAGTTTTTATTTGGTATTCCCAACTATTCATAATCTACCAGAAAAATGGTAGGCAATAGTTGTCACTTTTCTCAAATTTGAATGTCAGTTACTGAGTTTCCAAGACTCATTCATAGGAAAGGGCTACCTGAATGTTACATGAGACCTTTCAACTTTCCATAACATAAAGCTCCATGTGACTTTGCTGTTCTGTCCTTGCTGGATAGTCAGTAAGTGTGATCAAGGCAAAAGATGGTTACCTTTTTTTTTTTCTATTATTTCTTACTACATACCATGAATGAGATAATTCCATCCTGGTAGCCACAAATGAGGAAATCACAGAAGTCTGGAAACTTGGCAGTTAAAATGAATAAGTCATTCTTCAGAAATGTAAATAAGAAATAATACTAAAAAGGGTCCCTCAAATAGTGGTAATCGAGAACCAAAAAGAAAAATCATTTAGGCGTTTGATACTGCAACTATCTTTGATTTAAGCAATACCATACCATATTTCATGAAGGTAATATCATCAATAATTAAGGGCCCACAATCTTAAAAGATGCATAAAAGCATTTGAAAAAATTAAGTGTCAGTTCATGGGGACAACTCTCAACAAAATGGGTTTAGAGGGAACATCTCAACATAATAAAATCTATATGTAACAAACTTATTGTTAACATCATATTCCGTAGTGAAAAACTAAAGTATCCTCTATAATCAGGAACAAAAAAGGATGTTCAATCTCATCACATATATTCAACAGCACTAGGAATTCTAGCCATAGAAGACAAGAAAAATAAATAAAAGACATTCAAATTGGTAAGGAAGAAGTCAAAACATGGCACCTGGAGATGATATATAACATACAAAGAAAAAACCTAAGGACTCCATCAAAAAAGTATTAGAATGAATTTAGCAAAGTTCCAAGATACAAAATTAAAATACAGATATCTGTCACATTTCTTTTTTTTAAGATTTTATTTATTTATTTGACACAGAGAGAGATCATAATTAGGCAGAGAGGCAGGCAGAGAAAGAAGGGGAAGCAGGTTTCCCGCTGAGCAGAGAGCCCAATATGGTGCTCTATTCCAGGACCCTGAGATCATGACCTGAGCTGAAGGCAGAGGCTTAGCTCTCTGAGCCACCCAGGCACCCCATGTGTCACATTTCTATACATTAATGATGAAGTAGTAGAAAGAGAAATTATGACAACAGTTCCATTTATAGTTTCACCAAAAAGAATAAAATACCTAGGGATGAACTTAACTAAGAAGGTGAAAGACCTATATTCTGAAAAGTGTAAGACACTGGTGAAAGAAATTGAAGACAACAGAAATGGAAAGATATTCTGTGCTCATGGATCTAAAGAATTAATATTAAAATGTCTATGCTACATAAAACAATCTGCAGATTCAAAGCAATCTCTATCAAGATACAAAGAACATTTTTCACAAAGTTAGAGCAAATAATACTAAAATTTGTATTGAACCACAAAAGGCCCTGAATAGCCAAAGCAATTTTGAGAAAGAACAAAGCTGAAGATATCACAATTCCAGGTTTTAAATTGTATTACAAAGTTGTAATAATCAAAATAGTATGGAACTGGCACAAAAATAGAGAGATCAATGAAACAGAAGAGAGAGAGCACAGAAATAAATCCACACTTACATAGTCAACTAATCTATAGCAAAGGAGGCAAGAAAGACAGTCTTCAACAAATGGTGTTTGGAATACTGGACAGCTACATGCAAAAGAATGAAACTGGACCACTTTCTTACACTGTGCACAAAAATCAACTCAAAATGGATTAAAAACTTAAATGTAAGATGTGAAACCATAAAACTTCTAGAAGAAAGCATTGGTAGTAATCTCGTTGACACTGGGCTTAGCAACATTTTTCTGACTGTTTTGCCTCAGGTGAGGGAAACAAAAGCAAAAATAAACTTTGGGGACTCCATCAAACTAAAAAGCTTTTGCATAGCAAAGGAAACTATCAACAAAATGAAAAAGCACTTTACCTAATGGGAGAAGACATTTGCAAGGAGTTAATAGCCAAAATATATAAAGAACTTATACAATGTAATGCCCCCCCAAAATCCAATTAAAAGATGGGCAGAGGATGTGAATAGACATTTTTCCAAGGAAGACATTCAGAGGGTCAACAGACACATGACAAGACGCTCAACATCACTGATCATCACAGAAATGTGAATCAAAAACATACTGCCAGAATGACCACTAACAAAAAGACATGAAACAAGGCAAGGAAGTGGAGAAAAAGGAACACTTTGTACATTGTTGGAGGGAATGTAAACTGGGGCAGCCAATATGAAAAAAAGTATGGAGGTTCCTGAAACTAGAAATATAATATGATCCAGTAATTCCACTGCTGGCCATTAACACAAAGAAAATGAAAAGACTGGATCAAAAAGATATGTGCACCCGTATGTTTCTTGTAGTATTACTTAACAAAGGCAAGATACGGAAGCAACCTAAGTGTTCACCAATAGATAAATGGATAAAGAAGATGTGTATAAATTACAATGGAATATTGCTCAGTGACAGAAATAAATGAGATCTTGCCATTGATGACAATATGGATAGATTTAGAGGGTACTATGCTCAGTGAACTAAGTCAGAGAAAGATAAATATTACATGATTTCACTAATATATGGAATTTAAAAATAAAACAAAAAACACAAAAACAAAAACAAAACAAAATAAACAAAATCATTAACAAAACCATAAATATAGAGCAAAAGTGGTGTTTGCCAGAGCAGCAGGACTGCGGGGAGGGGAAAAAAAGGGGTAAAGAGGAGTGGGTTACACAGGCTTGCAGTTAAGGAAAGAGTAATGATGGGGATAAAAGGTACAGTAGACAATGGTACTACTAACACTGCTGTGTGGTGATCATAGCATTATGCACAGAGTTGCCAAATCACCATGTTGCACACCTGAAACTAATGCAACATTGTATGTCAACTAAATTTCAATTAAAAATCATAAAATGAAACCATACTCTCTTTTCCATTATAGAGGGAAATAAAGCCAAATGTTTACAGATAAAAGCAAGAGTTGGAGAAACATCATCACATCACTAATAGTACTAGTGAGGTCTTAAAACTTGCTTTTGGACCTCATCTGCCAAGGTCTTGTAAGTTAATAGCAGAGATTAATAGGCTTGCTGAATAGATAAGATGATTAACTAGCCTTCTTATAGCTATGGGGAAAAGCCAAAACAAACAAACAAACAAACAAAAAACAACCCAGAAGAGAGATGGGAATCGGGAGTGAAACGTGTGATCTCTGTGTTTAGCAGTAAACCTGTTTCCATTTAGGATGAAACTAATTGTGAAGTTTTTTTCAGTGGAACTCTGGCATCCTGTTTACAGCATTTTATACAAGGTTAGCTTTCTTCATTTCATTGCGTATAATGTGGAAATAATTCAGCAACTGAACTTGCTGCTCCCCAGCAACCATTATGAAAGCAATAATACTTCCCCAAGGAAGTTACATGTCTCAGGTCATTGGTGGTGTGACAGAGATGCCCCTATCTTTTATGAAAGCTAAGCTCTGCTTTGCAAATCTTTATGCACTCGGGAAATGTTCTCATGAACACTGGTATTTCAGAAACTGTGTTTTAAAAAGACACAGTATACATATACCCCTATATCAACTTTATGGGTCTCATTATGATACTCATTTTAAAACTAACAATTAAACTAATGATCTATCTCTCTCTCTCTATCTCTATCTCTCTCTCTTTCTCAGGGAAGGGGAGATCCAGAGTTAAAATAAAATATCATTCAATATTAGAAGTGATTGCTAAGTAAATGGAATTGCTTTTGACAGGTGTCTCAGAGTAAGATGATTTCTGCTGCTGATTATCTGTGACGGACTTCCACATTTAGCACAATAATGCTACAATAATTCAAGTGCATTTGTTAATTCACTTCAGCTTGGGAAGTTCACAGTCTGAATTAGAACATATTCAGCAGCAAACTAAAAGATGCACAGATCAATTAGTTTTGGATGCTTTAAAAACATCATTCAGTGCCAGGGTGGAGTATTCATTAGGTATCCAATTCTTGGATTCAGGCTCTAGTGGTGATCACAGGGTCGTTATAATGAGCCCTGTGCTCGGCTCTGTGCTCAGTGTGGGGTCTGCTTGAGACCACCTCTCCCTCTCCCTCTGCCCCTCCCCTGCCACTGTCTCTCTCCAAACTAAATCTTTAAAAAATATGATTTGAAACTGAAAGTAATATTAATATTCAAGCAAATTAATATTATTTCTCCTAAGCTAGAAGGATTGTGATTCCTCAAAGGACCCATCCTTGAAATAAGGATCATATACAGCTTTATGAACAAAGTTATATGTTAGAAATAGCTTTTGTTTGATTCAAGTCATCCAGTAGTGCTCACTGCAGTAATGTGCAATTGAGATCCATACTGGGACAGCATAGGGAGCACCTAAATATATGAAGGTCAGGTATAGTGGGCTGAGTAGAGGCTCCCAAAAAGATCTGTGTCCTAAGCCCCAGAAACTATGAGTGTGAATCCACCTAGAAAAAGGTCTTTGCAGATGTAATTAAGGATCTTCAGATGAGAGGATCATCTTGGATTATCTGGGTACAGAAGTCAAATGGCTCATCCTTATTGAAACAGGGAGTTGGTAGAGACTCAACCTTTAGTCTTCCTCTTCTCCTTTTGTCATTGAATAGATAGGACCTTTAGGACTTCTAGCTGTGATATCTCTGGTGATGCCAAGGTTTACCTTCTAGGGAGGACAAATGTTCAGTGAGCAAATAAATCCAAGCTCATTTGAATTTTATACATATATGTAAACCAAAGTAATAATACCTGTCACCTACGCAAATCACTGGTGGCAGGTGCTGGTTATCATCAAGGATTTATCTCTTTCATGTAAAGAATTTGCACCAGAGGTAAGATTTTCTATGGAATGGAAAAAAGTCAAGAAAACGTACAAGTTCTAGATGGCATAAAGACAGAACTCACTGGTCATTGTTTGAAGTGCTTTTGTGGAAGGTCAATTGTTCTTTGATAAATATCAAGCTCACTCCTGTACAACAAAAAGCTGCTGAATAAATCCATACAATAATCACAGAAAGCAAAGCGATTTTCCTGGACTTGCGACCTGGAGACTGGTTTGCCTCGCATGTTAAACAGAAAGTTCTCAAGCAGAACATCTCACAGTACGTTTACCAGCTGGGGGCTTGAGTCACATAGAGCACACCTGCCCACTTAGGCCCTTACTTTGCATGCTTGACCAGTCTGCTCCTCTGCCTTCTGAAGAGACTGTGAAGTGACTATCCTTAAAAGTCTTAAAAGTCTTTTCAAAAAAAAAAAAAGCAAGTGTCTGTTGTAGATGGCTGAGTCATTCACCTGATGGAAAGAAGCAAGCTGGCCTAGCTGATCTCCCAAGATCTATGATGGCTCGATGTCTCTTTCATTTTAGTTCACTTAGCCACATTGAGTTCTTTCAGATGGCTGCAAATAATGAAGGGGGAACCTGGCCCAGGGGAGACAGTAGCATAGAGAACATAAGAAGCTGATAAACTGAGGTTCGGATTCTAACTTCACCACATACTGTGTGACTCCAGACAAATGACTTCACTTGGCTTACCATAAGCATTCTCATTTTTAAAAGAGAAAAAAAGGAGTGAGATTATGCCTGTAAATTGTGTAACCTGGCATCTGGTAAATGCTAAGCACTAGATGGCAACTGCTCCTATCATCATCATCATCATCATTATTAATTCCACCTTCTCAAAGAAAAAGTTATCTCACTTAATAAACCCTACCAAATGGCTGGAAACCATCAACATTTCCCTCATCTGATGTAGCCAGAGTCATCCATTGGGTTCAAAATGAAAAATCCACTCTTCATCTTGCAACCAGACACATACCTTCCCAATTCTATTCTAGCTTAGTTTCTTTTCCCCTTTGCCTCTCTACATTGCATTTTGCATTACCTCTGTTTTCTGTCAGAAGGAAACTTGTGAGGTGCCTCTACTTGGGCAACTATGTGAGGGCTAAGACCCCTCAGGCACAACAACTTAATGAGGATGATACAACAATAATAGCTAAACACTATTCCATACTTTCCATGTGTCAGATCTTTAATCCTTGCAAAATAACTCATGGATTAGGCACTGTTGTTACCATTATTGTTGTTATTATTGTTTTATGGATGAGGAAACAGTTCAGAGTGAAGAATCTGCCCAGAGGCATACAGGTATAAAGGGGAACCAAAATTTGATCCTACACCATCTGGTTCTAGAGATGTCCTTCAAAGGGTCAGGCAAATTCCTTGGGATCCTGAATCAATATCATCAAGACTAAAAGGATACAACATCACCAGAGTGAAGATCTACCTCATAGATTGGGGAAATTCTTAAAGCATAAAGAGACAAAACTATATGTGTAAGTACAGACAGAATCAACTTTTTTTTTTTTTTTGTCTTCTTCTTGGTTGTCATGTCTCTCAGCAACTGGTATGTTGAATTTTGTAGACCAAAAGAATGTGCGAATCAGCCCAAGATAGGCTGTGCCTGCCAACTATAATAATTAAAATGCTTTCAAAACACTGAATGCTATGAAAATAGAGCACAGTTGCTCTGGTCTAGCACAGTTTTCACCCCTCTCTTGGGCTTACATCCATCCCCAAGCTCCACCCCTTTATGCTACCTGTCCGGGCTATATGTGGGCTTGGGTTTCTAACTTTTGAGAGCAATGAATAGCATTGGTTGTTATTATCCCTATTTTCTAAATGTCTGCAAGTAAATATTTCAGCAGGCAATGAGATGAATATAACCAATCTATATAACCTAAAACTTAAAATCATAGTACAATAGTCTATTCTCTGACAAATATATACTCAGAAACAAATATATACTCTGACAAATATATACTCAGAAGAAAGGGTTATGGTTAATCAAAGACTACACTGACCTTCCCAGAGGAATTATGCATGGCACATTTATTATAAATATTATAAGATGAAAAAGAAGCAAGAAAATTATAGGGTTCAACCAACTAGAGAATGGATTCATCATGAATATTCACACCAAATGTCAACCTGGTATATTAAGAACAGCAGTAATTATCCTGCAGTGATCGAATGATTTCAAAATGCCAAAAATGGATTTTTTTAAAGTAACAAAATATAGTCTTGAGTTCAAGTGCTGTCTTTTTTCTCTAAGATTTTATTTATTTATTTGACAAAGAGAGCGAACACATGAGAGAGAGAGAGAAAGAGAGAGAGAGCGAGCACGAGCAGGGGAAAGGGAAGCAGGCTCCCTGCTGAGGAGGCCGCCCAAAGAGGCCTTGATCCCAGGACTCTGGGACCATGACTTGAACCAAGGCAGCTGTTTAACCAACTAAGCCACGTAGGCATCCCAGATGCTATCTTATAACACTGGACACATGAGATTGGTTAGAATTTTTCTAAGCATTAGGAATCTTTCAGCACTAAAATACTGGTATTTTCAAGTAATCCCCAGAGAAAAGGTTTTGTGGGGGTTTTTTTGGTTTTTTGTTTTAAGATTTTATTTATTTGACAGAGAGAAACATAGCCAGAGAGGTAACACAAGCAGGGGGAGTGAAAGAGGGAGAAGCAGGCTTCCCGCCGAGCAAGCAGCCCGATGTGGGGCTCCATCCCGGATCTCCGGGATCATGACCTGAGCCGAAGGCAGTCGCTTAACCAACTGAGCCAGCCAGGTGTACCCCCAGAGAAAAGTTTTAAAAAGTTTAAAAGCCTTGGGCACCTGGGTGGCTCAGTCAGTTAGGTGACTGGCTTTGGCTTAGATCATGATCCTGGGGTCCTGGGATCCAGCCCCAGGTCAGGTATCCTACTCAGTGGGGGGGCCTGCATCTCCCTCTCTTTCCCACTGTGTTCTCTCTCCCTACCTCTCTATCTCTCTAAAATAAATAAATAAAATCTTAAAAAAAAAAAAAAAAAAGGTTAAAGCCCAAATCCTACACAGAAAGGTCACAATTACTTTCTATCTCTTTCCTTTGGCTTCTACTACCTCTCATACCTTCTAATCCTTAGATCCCCATAAAAACCTCAGAGACAAACCTCTGGAGATAAAGTATGGGGAGAGGGCAGTGTGAACAGCATAGGCATAATGGGGGGAAGGGAGAATAGGAAACCCTAATAATGGCATTGGGACTTCAGTTAACAACTGTGACCTTCAAGATTCTTTGCCTCTAGAACCTCAGTTGCCTTTGCCTTTATAATTAGGAAAGTGGATCAGTGTTCTAAGGGATCTCTGACATAGCCAAGTAAATTCATGGATGAAGCCAGGACATTTAATAGAAACAGAAAACTGATTCCAGGTCACTCTTTTACCCTAAGATTATGATCTCCCTTGAAAGCACTTCATAAACATCAAGTTGCTTTTCCTCACCACAGGGCTCTAGGATACATGTCTTCTTTTGCTTTTCTTTATTATGCATTAAAGAGCCGAGAGATAAAGAAAAGTAGTAGCTTATCCTGGAAACCATGGGGAATGAGCACTGAAATGGTTTTAAAAGTAAAGTGGTACTGACTTTAATCCCTGAACTGAATCATGACACCTGATCTCCTGTCTGCCCAATGGTGTATCACAACTTTTTGAGAAACAGCCAGAATTTTCTAGAACTTAGGCTAATTATTTGTTAGTAAGGGAGGTAGGACCTGCTTTGAGCTATATATATTCTTCCACATAAATAAAATTTAAAAACCCATACAATCCGAAAGTAGGAATCAGTTATGGATATGTATTTTGAACTCTATTGTTACTAGGAAACCATTTAATGCAAAGGTACTCCAGGGAAGGAAGACTATGAGGGCTAATACATTATCTCCAGCTATCTTGCTCACTTCATGCATACATTTAGGATATAACTGAGACCTGATTCACAGTACAGTATTATTGCTTGGTCTTTTTTCCATTTTTTTTTAACTTTGTGAAGTGTTTTATATTCATTTTGTTAATGATGATAAACTTAGAAGATGGCAGAGCATTCTCCCCATAGTTTTAGAAGGAGGTTTCAAATGAAGGTTATAGGAGAATAAAGAATATAAATGGTATTTACTTAATTCAGCAAGTTTGAGCTCACTGGAATTAAGATTAAAAGCACCTTTATTTCTTGTTTAGGTTTCTGGCAGATACTCTATTTCGATTGATCTTATGGCATATTGGTTTCTTTCTTCCTTATTTGAGACTAAGCATTCCATGTATATTTCTTTTTATTTCTCTACTCCCTACTCATTTGAGATTTTGGCAGGATAATTTCTAATTTTCCTCTTGCTTTTCAGAATTCCTAGTACAGTGTTATGTGCTCAGTTGGTATTTAGACATAGATCAAAATATCCTACTTAACCTGGGCTTGTAATTGTGAGAGATAATTAAAATCTGCAAAGAATTCACACTGACTCAAGCTTATAATGGAGGAACTCTAAAGAAGATTATTTAATTCTGCATGATAAACAGGATCACAACTTTCCCTCTCAGGAAATGAAAATGTATTATTACAGATATGAGAGTGGTACATTTTCCACCAACGTAAGGATGGAATTTTAAGACCATGAGTATATACAAGGCTATAGCAAGACTAGAAACATACTTGCCTACAGAAGTAAAAAGAGTAAATATTAAATGAGAAAGTAGGCTGGGTTTAATTGCATAACACATAAAAGACCAAAGTGGTTAGAAGAATGTGCCGCATCTAGAGGAGCTCCATAGCTTCTAGAAATTCTATGCCTTTTTTTTTTTTTTAAGATTTTATTTATTTGACAGAGAGAAACACAGCCAGAGAGGGAACACAAGCAGGGGGAGTGAGAGAGGGAGAAGCAGGCTTCCCGCCGAGCAGGGAGCCCGATGTGGGACTCGATCCCGGGTCTCCGGGATCATGACCTGAGCCGAAGGCAGTTGCTTAACCAACTGAGCCACCCAGGCGCCCC